>VXAL01018547.1:26323-39703 GCA_013399475.1 Chauna torquata
TTTCCCCCAAAATCAAAAAAAAAAATCAACCCCCCCCCCCCCCCCCCCCCCCTTTTTTGGTGTTTTTCCTATGCAAGGATAGCCCATTTCTGTATGAATCAGTTTTTTGTAGGCTTCATTAAGGCATCTGTGAGAATAACTCAGTTATAGATTAATTGTGAACATGCAGTAATAAGATCAATTGCCAGTCATAATTACTGGCTAGGAGTTCATATTTGCAAGGAAAAGACTGAGTTGGGGACAACCCAGAAGGAGGTGGAATGAATAGTCAGTAATGTTTTCCTGCACATCTATCACCTATGACACCCTGATAAATGAAACAAGGTAATGTAGGAGAATGCTCTCTGCACCTGGCAACCCACTCCCAGTAAGAAGCATTTTTCACCTAGGAATTATTTCCTTGGCTTTCATGGCAAATTAAACCTGTGCAAAACATTATATTTGCTTAGTCAGTTACCAATCATCTCGACTGTGTTGTGATAAAGGCAAAATAAGAAAACTTACCAGAGTAGTGGTTCTTCCCCTCAGCAGATTCCAGTGACTCAGCTAACACCTCTGCCAGGTACACTTCACAACAGACTGAGTACCTTACAGGGCACAAAGTGATATAATTAACATCTCATGTATGTCTTCTTATTTATTTTCATTCAGGTTTATGGGGAAGGGGAATCTCTGACGAGATAACAGTTCAGATGATTCAAGTTCTCTCAGTAGTCCCAGACTGTCAAGTCTATACTTGTTATCCAATTTGAGGCCTGTGAAATACCACTGCCTTTATATGAATAAAATAGTGAATTAAATATGCTATATTAACTTTAGTTATCAATATGTCTATTACATTTAAGATCACAGACAGCACTAAAAAGAAGAGACTACATTCAAATGTGGATTTAAATAAGCAGTTTTAAAAACCCCAGAGAACAGCTGTCCTTTTGGTTTTCTTTTAGCCATACTCTAAAAGCCAAAGCTCACAAAACAAATACCACTAAGGGAAGAGTAAAATTCCTGCCCTGACTGCATTTGGAGCAAATGATTTATATCATCTATGTCTGGCCAGATAAACACAGATAATCTGTAAACAGGATGTGGTATTGCTCCTGGAGAAGAAAATGTTGAATTGTGCCCTTTAGAATCCCATCTTACTCAAAGCCATCTGTTACTCAGGCTTTTTTATCCATATCTATCATGCTACCTATTAGCTGCATGTAAATCAATTATTTAAATATATGTCTACCCTGCCTAGACACTGGAGGAGAGACTCTATAATTGTGGGCTATACAACACCAAAACCACAAACAGCATACACTTTCTCTTTTTACCATTCTGGAAAGTGGGAGGAAAAACTTACAGTTCTTTTACAGTCAGCATAGTATTTTAACAGCAGGGGACCCCAATCCTATTAAGATCATACATGTGCTTCACTTCAGTAGCTTGGGTAGCAGTCAGAAGTAACAAAGTTGATCTTCGTACATTGGCAAGAAGATGGTGAATTCCTAAGGTTATTAGCAGAGCACACACCATGTTCCATAGAGATGTTAGTAAAGTTTATAAGATGTGGCTACAATTAAAATAAATCTGTAGGAGAAAGCCACCAGTCAGTTCCCAGGGTCCAGGTATTATTCCTTGCTTTGTCATTATCATAGTATGCCATTGGGTTTTGGCTGACCCACCTCTTGAAACGAGGATGAAAATCCTTTGTAAAATGCTCAGGGATAAATTGCTGAGGGGTGTGGTACAAAAAGTAAGACAGGTACTGTTAAATGATGCTTAACAACAAAGTGTAGAGAAATGATGGGGCAGGGCTCTGTCTAAGCAGTCTCTCCGTTTCTCAGGAAAACTTTTCTGTCATGCACTACCATTGTTACACAGGATCGGTAAGACATTTGACATTTGCTCATGCATTCAAGAAACATGGACAAAAATATTCAACCTTCTATTAGACTTTTGGCTCAGTCAGACTGTTCAGTGTCACGAGAGTGGCCACAGGGTCCCCATTTGTATAAGCACTACTGGATTACCTACCATTACAAAAGTATGATGTTGCAAGAAACTGTGAGAGCTGATCCCCAGAAAACTGTAATGTCATGATCCAGAAAGATTTCCACAGGATTTCTGTTCATCCCAGAGAACAGTTAGTTATGATATAGTTGTGAAACCGTCTTGCAATCTAGTTGCAAGATCCTCATCATTTCAGTTCATTACAGGTGCAAATTTGCATGCCACAAGAAACAGTAAGGATCTACACAAAAACACCTACTAGCTTTATGCTTATTTTTACAGGACAGATGCCAATGTCAAACAGGGGATATCTAAACAAATGGGACATCTAACTCAATTTGTTAAATATCATGTTTTCTTTTAATATTTAAATTAGCAGCAGAGCATGCCCCAGTGGTGGAGTACAGAGTTAAACAGCCTTCCTGCTCTCCCAATCACTTCTCTTACAACAGAAGTCCATATCATTAGTTCTGCGTACCACTGAAGACTTATTCTCCAATTAGGACCCAATATGTTTGGTACCCACAGAGATATGGATATTTGAGACAATTCTTGCCTTAGATATGATCATAAAATCATCATATAGTAATCAGTGAGGCTGAAATAAACAAACAAATAGAGAAACAGCATAGCAACAAAGCAACATAAGCAATAGCAAGTACCAGGTATCAGCTGGTCAGTCATCTTCTTGGGTGTCTTTCTGGATTCATCCAGACTTCACCAGCTCTGGCTGTAGGCTAAACTCCCTAAATCTTCACATAGAAGAACCCCTAATCCATGTTTGCTGCTTTAAACCCCGTCTAGCCAACAATTCTGTGGGAATGGGTAGGGATATCACCCTCTACCTGGATGTAAAACTGCACACAGATGCCGATGGATCTGCTCAAGTAACCTTGCACAACTGCCCCCTGAAGGATATACAGAATTTGGTCAGGAAATAAGCCTAGAGCATCTTAGAACAAAGATCCATAGCATAGGCAGATGCACCCAACCAGCACTGCAACAGAGAGGACGTGGTACAACAGGCAGGGCTCTGCTATGGCAGCACTCCCACCCGGCCTTGCTTAACCTGGATGCCAGCTATATGCAGGCTGGGTTGAATCAGCTGCAGGGCTGCCTTCTTCCACAGTCCTGCAGAGATGATGGAGCTCCACCAGATTTGAGGGATCCCCTCCCAAAGTGCCTGAGAGGGCTGGGACATGCTCTCTGCATGCAATTTGGAGGGAATTGTTAACGGTAGCTTGAAAAATTAGGCAGGGGCAAAGTGCAAGGGTGGGTTGGAATAGCATAGAGTACCTAAGTGGGAGGCTGCTTGGGAAGATCAACCACAGGGAAAAAGTCACATGTGTTACAGCTTTGCTGGGTTGTATGAAATTCCAGAAGACAGGCTGCAAGATCTCCAGAGCAGGAAGCTCCTGCAAACAAGGTAGTCCTGCATCACTTAAAAAATGATTTTCCCTGAATTCACCACAAAATGCTTACACTCTGACTGGAAAAGCACAGCCAGTGGTGTGGGCACAGGTGCAAGAAGACATGTCCAGCTGTGAAAGCTGAGCTAGCCCTGGCTGGGAGTCAGGACCTGAAGTCAGGCTGAGCCAAGCTCAAGACTGTGAGGAGATGAGGCTATTCCAGGTCTGCCCCAAAGGCCAGTGGAAGCATGATTAAGGGCTGGGAAGCCCCAAAACCAAAGGTTTGTTACAAAAACTTTCCTGGGTGATGCAAGAACAGCAGTTTAGCAGTTTTATCTTGTCAGAGCGTACAAATGACTACTGTGTGGAAGGAAGAAACTTTTCCTGTGTAAACTTCTTATATATTTAACTTTTGCTCTACATGTACATATCAAGTCTTGATGGGTTCCTCGATATTGGTCCTGTTTTAAGGGACATGGAGGTTGCCATTCTGCTGGCAGAAGTCTATCCTTCCCACCTCAGACTGCAGCTAAATTCTTAAGGGAGTGGAGGCCTCTCTAAGGGTTGATGGATAGAGAAGAAGCGTTACCTTATAGCCGGAAATATGACTCCAGGCTTCTGAACTGCATTGGTTTTCCGAAAGAGACATTTTTACCAATTTCACTCTCACCTGTGAACTACAAGGGTGCAAGAACTTCTTAGGGATCATGGATATAGGTACCTAAGGAAAGAAAGTGTATTGTGCAAACTTAGTCTTTGTGGAGGGATCCACAAACTTGAGGGGTATACCAAAGCCTGAAAATTTAATTTCATTTACTATAAGAAGCTGCAACATTCTGCAACTGTCATTTTTCAGATCAAGTAGACCAGGCTGGGAAGGAAACGGCTGTGACTTTTTTTCCCCAGATGGGCCTTGCAAATTTGTTGTTACTTAGTACAGTGACAGCCTAGGAGGATATGTTGATTTTTATCGCAGAGGTGGGCCGTTACTAACCTGCTTTCAGGCTCACAGATCAAGGAGTTGCGCAATAGCATAGTTCCATCGGAAGTCACATGCACACAGGTGCATGGAGAGAGCACCTCTACCAAGGAAATAGGAGATTCCTTATTTTTTCATCAGCATTTTCTTTCTCTTCTTTATCTTGGACTAGGCAATCTTTGAAGGTCCAACTGAACTATTCATTTCTATTCTTACCCCTCCCATCTGATTCCCTCTCTCTAAAAGGAAAAGAAAAAAATCAGCAAACCCCCCAAACTCATCTCTGGGCAGTCCAGAACAGATATCACCTTTAAAATTTGACACACCTCACTAATCCTCTCCAGTTCTTTGTTGGGTGGCTCAAGGGAAACTCTTGGGAAACAGCATGGACCAGGCAGAGACTTGATCTTTTATGATATCTGAATTTCATCTGTACGGTTTTATCATCACAATCTATTGTTTCTACCTTCTCTTCCTTTCAACAGATTTGTGTGGATAAGCTCTCAGTAAAGCACAAAGAGCTTTTAGCCTTCATCCCTCCTGCTTGCCCACAAAATCTCAGAAAAAAAACACAGCAGAGTAGCCACAGAAAATTTTGAGAATTCTTACTAGATGTTGCTAATAAAAAATGTTTGCGTAGGGATAAGGGAAGAGATTTCCAGTTATGATCGCAGGCTAGCAGCAAAACAGTGATACATACAAGTATTTATTGGGAGTCAAAGGTTTCCTTTGATGTGAGTAAAGTTACTGAACTGATCAGAGCTGAAAATCTACAGTACACAGTTATAAATCAATACACCCACTGAAACAATGTGGAGAACTAGGCACCCTATATGAACACTTGTTAGACCACCCAGGCTGGCAGTTTCATAAGCTTTCAAAAACTTTCCTTCAAGATTGTAACTCCTACGAAGACAAGGATGAATTCAATTTAACAGCTTGATTATGCTAACTAGGTTCATGAAGGGATCAGAAAACATTTAAAACCAAATGACCCTTCTTATCTCAGAAATGGAAGATAAGTGCCACTGAAGCAAAAGAACTTTTCAAAAACTGCTTTTGAAAGGGATGAAGTGCTAGTAATTTAAATGAAGGTATATTTCTAGTAATTGTGCACTTTGAGGAGAAAGGAGGGAAAGTTTCCTCACACCTACATGAAAGTAGTTGTTTTCAAAGGGAAGCTCAAACATTGCTGAGTAGAGCAGATGCTCTATTTATGCTCTTTGCACACCCCTGGCGTGGAACATATTCTGAATTTGGCTTCCCACCAGCTCTATGTCTCATGTTTCAAATTTGTTGCAGGCTCTCCAGAGCAAGGCTCTCATTTTACATGTTTAACATAGTGGAGCTCCAATCACACCTCCTGGTGCTTATGTAACACTAATAAATTAACTTTCATTGAAAAGCAGAATAAACTACAGCAGGGAATTTTGCTGTTGATATCAGTGCAACCAGAACTACGGTAGTTGTGTGCACTAGTGAAGTTAATTCAAAACAGGTATTACCTCATGGATTTCCAGACCATAACTCTGATAACTCAAGCACCCCCAGTTGCAGTGGACACATCTAAAATCCCCACACTAAACATAGTATGCTTATTTCTCATTTTAATATTGCATTCTATAAAACCTTCCCTGAATGCACTCAGTGTTCCAGTTGCTACAGGGAGATGTACTGATACCTTAATGTACAGTGGGGTGAAAAGGTGATGCATGAACTAAGTCCAGCTGTTTAACTAACTTGAGTTATGCAGGGCACTATCATATGTCCAAATGCCAGATCACCTGATTGTTGCATAGCAACATTTTGCTTAGGTGTCTTCTTTCTGTCATTTTTGCTTTTATCACTTTAATGTGTAGCTGTTAGAGAAATTCAGTGTATTTCCTGGTACCCTTAGAAGTAATTCCTTCTTAACCTGTTAGGGTTAAAACCTCATTCTTCTCTTGCACCATAGTAATACATTATTTCCTTAAGTCACTACATGTCAGTGGAGTAATAGCAGTGTAAATAAATTACCAGTCACGGCAGACATCTTCAATTTCTAACTATCTTTTAATTATAACTTTTGTCAAGAGTGTGTCAGCAACTAGCATAAGTCTTAGTGAGCTTTTGAAAAAGACTTTAGATTATTAAATCCAGAGATAATTTATTATAGATCCGTAAAAGGTGACAGGCTGGCATGTTATAACCAGACCTAAGCTTCCTGTGTTAGCACGTGCACATCATTTGGGATGTTATTCTTGAACTGGTAGAGAAACCACACACTTCAAATTTTCAATTCATATTTCAGAAACATTAATGATGAAATCTACTATTCAAGCCAGGGTTTAGATAAAATTTCATAAACCACTCCCAGTTTTTCTGTTTATAATCAGAAGTACACACCTTAAATATCCTAGTTAGTCTGCACTAACTAGGTTATTTAAATAAAGGAGACTAAGTTTTGAGTAGAAAAAACAACATCAGGCATCCAGGTGGCCAAGTTTCTTCTAGCTAAACAGAAAGCTTACAGGTGTATTATTTTATGAATGAAAAGCATCATGTTTTACAATAACTTGGTTACCATGATTAGTAGTTTGGGGTGTCTTCTTGGCATGTGATGCTTATGGATAATTTTGCAGGTCAATTAATCTTGGGGGGCTGTATCTGTCTGGACCATTTAGATCTATTAAAACTCAGGATAAGGTCCTCTCTGTTTTGCTGTTATTACCATAATTTTTTTTTTTTTAAGTGTTCATAAGCTGAAAATTAAATAATATCTTCAATATGCTCTAAAAAGTTCACTTGTACCCACAGATTTTGGATATTTCTTCTGATAAATGAGGCTTCTAAATTCTTCTCTCTCTCCTTTTTTGTTAATTTTTACTATAAAACTTAAATTCCCAAACCACCTGTACTCTGTATTAACAGCCTGACATTATCATAACCTGATCTATGGAAATCCAGTCACGGTTGCGCTTTCCTCTGGAAATACCTACTTAGCTGTACAATTTTCAATAGCTGTGTAGATTACAAAATTATTTTACCATTGGTTTTCACGATTTACTGGATACAGCCAACATCCAGTATGGAAATATCATAAAACAAGTTTAAATTAATAATGATTTTAGACTTCCTCCTTTTCAAAAATTTTGGATACGTTTGAGTCATGTTTTCAAGCACTAATGCAAAACCCATGAGGGCTTGATATTCTCTTGTTACTGAAAGCTGGGAATCTCCTGACTGAAATTTAAGTTCCAACACCCCAAAATCATCATACTTAGCTGCACAGATGTTGTTGCAATATTCTTTAAGTAGTACTCTAGAATTTGCAGGAGCAAAGGAATTTTTCTGAATTTTAACTTTCAAAGAATTCTGCTAACTCTTGATTGCAGAGAAAAGCTGGTATAAACATTTTTCTAAGATCCTTTCAGATGAACAGATGGAACTTGCCTCAGGGTAATAAAAAGAAATACAATACAAGCTACTGTACTTGTGGGGAAAAAGTATCGGAAGTTACTGTGTTGTGTAAAGGGTTAAACTTTAACATTTGGAGAACTGTTCATACACTTAGCTGCAGGCATATTAACTGGTGCTCAAGTTAGGACTCTAGACTAAAGGCAATAACAAGAGAGAGTCCTCCAGAAGCACAAGAATTATGAGCTTACCTTCTTCCACTCACTGTACAAGTAGTCTTCTAGCAGGTGACCTCAACACTGATAGAGCAGTCAAGAGTGAAACAGGAAAAAGTTTATCACTTGTAAAGTGGGTAGTCTGGAGTTTATCCACATCTCACTTTCCAGTCTGGAAAAACAAATAGTTAATTTCATTCACTTTTTATTTACCAAGCAAGCAATTTTACTCATTTTAAAGTTTCTTCTTGTTTTGCTTTTTGAAATCTCAGCATTGTGAATACTCCTATTCCTTCCAAACTGTAAGTATGCCCCTGTTGAAAACAACGTGTTCACCAAGCCAGAGAAACTTCATAAAGACTCATACCAATAAATAACTTATACCAAAAACTTGTATTGGTGGTCTATAACAATCTGCACTATAGAAACAAGTAGAAAAAGCCCAGCAAGTTTCCTTTCTTTTGGAACAAAATCTGTTGTTCTTTAATTACAAATCACGTCCCTCCTTATTCTCTCATGATCTACAATAATACAAAATGAAAGTGGTTGCAAGCCATAAGCACATAAAAATAATGTCCCCCTGGTTCCTTAAGCAATATTACCAAAATTTGTCCTCTGTGTGCATCTGGATGTCAATCAGCTGTGAGTCCTCATAACATCAGGAATTTGTTAGAATTTTTTTTTACACATGGCACACATATCTGGTTAGGAGTCTGTACCCAACCCAAAAACATTTTATGGCACCTAACACTTTAATATCCTTGCAAGGATTAAGACTTTATAAATTGCACAGCTGATATAGTTCTGTCTACATGCCACTATATAGAAAGAAAAAGATATCTGACTGGAATGTTATAGTCAGACAAAACCAACAGTGATACAGAAAACCCAACCTAGACAAAAAGAATAATACTACAGCAACCAAAAGTCTGCTGCAAAAATACAGCAGTAAGCACTAGGAGGCCTGGTACATCCTTCTGCTCTAGTTTCTTCCACGTACAAGTATCATGCCACTACGACATTCTTACCTAGTATTTGATCATTAAGTCAAATTTGCAGTTCTTAATCCTTAAATGAAGCACTTCATGTGATTAGACACAGTGAAGTCAATAGAACTACTCACCCAAGCCAAAGGCTGAAGGAACTTTACAAACACCCAGGTGGTTGCAAAACCTCTTTCTTGGGCCATTTCTCTACTGACCTCTTTCATCAGCAATCTGATTCAGAGCCATGTAACCTCTATAGCTGTCCAAGGCAGACTTGCACCTCTTTCTGAGACCTCCTGCCAGTCGGGCTAGCCTGTTTGCTGGTCTCCATAATTTGGAACGAGCCAGTGTGGTATTGTCATTGCTTCCGGTCGTTGATGTAACGAATGGAGCAGGGACAGCTCTATGCCATCTGTTCCTTCTCTGTGTCATCACCAAATCAATCCAGCTAAGTTGTTCTTAGCTGCAAACATCTGGAACATTAAGACAACTGATACTTCACTGGGAAGACAAGTCTCCTCAGTATTACTAACAAAACTGAACCAAAAGCCATAGCTTTAACCCATGCTTAATGATCAAATTACAGTTTCTGAGCAGGAAATTAAGAAGGGATTTCACACAAAGCCTAAAGGTTATTGCTCGTTGTTCTTGTAATGTAATTGTTCGATGCTTCTAGAAGTGTGAGATTTATACAGGCTCAGATGAGGACTAGTAATGCTACCCAGTTTTAAAAAAAAAGTAGCATTGTAAAATACTCAAAATTCATTTTTTTAATCAAACAACAAATGGCTAGGTTTTGCAATTCTTATTCATTCAATGAAGCACTTCATGTGATTAGACCTAGTGAGGTCAATAGAACTACTCACCCAAGCAGTCATTACACTTCAACACCTTTTTATTAGTATTACTAAACTTAGTGACACTATACAGTAAATTGTTTGCCTTCCCCATTGCCAGTGAACAAATCATTTCAAGATGTGACACAGAATTAGACTGTGTTAAACGTGACTTCATACACAGATTAACTTTAGCCTCATTTCCTGTTGTCATTGCCTACAGTTTTGCTATTCATCATATCAGTTCTGCCCATCCGCTCTCTTAGGAAAATACATGTTAAGAGAGAAAAAAGTCTGTGTTGCTTATCAGTCATAATGGTAAAGAGTTGGTAGGTAGGTTGCCTTATGAAAACTAAGATTTTTTCCCTCAGCAGTCTCATCATACTTTACTACTGCTGACAGTTATTGCAAACAGACAGAAGAAATGAAATCATTGTTCACTTTGCCTATCTACTGTAAAATTTCAAAAGATTTTTTAGATCCAATTTTTTATATTTTCACTTGGGCAGAAATTCTTTTGAACTTTGAGAGTTCTGCTCCATCTATGGCTTTGCAGACCTAGTTGCTATTTTTTTTTAAGCAGACTTAGCTGTAATTCTTTCTCATTTTTGTGCCTCTCTGAAGTCAATGAAGCTCTGAGCAGGTACCAAGGGACAGATAGGAGGATAAGAGTCGGAACGAGAATTTAAAAATTCATCGTAGAAATTGGTCCCAATTGCAGATAGGGCAACCTTGCAAAATTATCCCCAATTTTTTTTTTAAATCCACAAAGTTCTGAGACAGATGGTTTTAGAAATTTGTTTAGGCCTTGTATTTAATTGCACTGTATCATTATTTAAACAAACAAAAGGTTGCTGTCCCTTACTTGGGGTTATTCATATTTCAGATTTAGTGTACAAGCCTGAAACACCCTGCATTTGTTACAGAAGATTTAGGAAGCTGAACAAACCCTGATGTTTCAAAAATGCTGCCTTGTTTCAGGAGCTAGGACTCAAGAATCAGCTCGAAGCTGGTACATAAACCAGAGAATAAAATCATCTGAAGGAGTCCCAGAGCACCAGGTTCTCTTTCAATATATTAACTTCAGTCATGAGATTTTCATTAAACACTCTCATATTCTTACAGCAAGCTGGTTTATGATCGGAGTCTTTTGCATGTCATGGAAAGACACTGAAAAACTAAAGCTTCCATCCTATAGCATTAATTCGTTCTTGTATTCTATGTGACCTTGTTACATTATGCAAGGTAAGTTTGACAGACCTCAGGAAAGAATTGGAATCAAGTGTTGTTTTTTCCAGTCTTCATGGTTCTCTTGAAACAAATCCCTGTGGTAAACAAAAAAGCATATATTATATCACTAGAGAACAAGTAGGGCTTTAGCGGGCTTTCAGCTGGGTCTCATTCCACTCTACAGCTCCATGCACTCATCCCTTAGCTTGGGAGGTGACTTCTCCAGCTATCTTTAGCAGCCTTCTTCTTGCAGTGGATTTCCAAGCAGCCTTTTCAATACATGAGACTAGCCCAGGACAGGGTTCTTTTTTCTTTTTCCTTTAAAAACAAAACCAAAAAAATTGCTTAAATTTCAGGCTATTAAGTGATCAGCTACAACTTGCTCCAAGACTGGTACATGTCCCTCAGTTTGAGTTTTCACTGTAGCTAACAAACATCTAAGACAGTACTTTACCTTTAACAGTTCCTTTCCTCACCTGCTGTTCACTAAACCAGAAAACAGCAGCTGACATCGTAGATTTAGTGCAGCATTAATGCAGTTTCTTTGCATATCATTCCTTCTCTTCAGTGGAGGAAAACATGCTAAAAATAGAACAAGAGATGACTCAATATTTCTCACTAGGACAGACAAAACTGAATACTCAGCAGGGGAGGATACTAGAATCCCTTTTAATTGAAAAAAAGGTGGATAGAGGAAAGGGGTGAAGCAGGGATTGAGAACTTACAGGAGAAGTTCTGGAGAATCAGGTTTACTCTCCTACGTCTGTGAAATTAACAGGAGGAGAAAGGCCTTACCCCTTCTTTCCTTCCCACAGCAACTGCCATGCTCCAGACCCTTGTTGCCTCTAGTAGCCAATTTAGCTCCCAAAATTTCTTGTCCTGGTAAGGCAGACTAAGCCACGGACATTTTACTGTCCCAAGTGCCAACTGCTCTAGCTTACTGCCTCTTTTACATGTTATTTAAGGCAGTTCTTAAACGGATCAGTAACATGCTACTACTCCCTGTCACATAAGAATTTCAGAATTCTGATAGTTTTTACCCCTTCTAATAAGGATGTCATCTTCACACTCTTTTACTAGATTTCTGAGGCCAGGAGACACCACTAATCTTAAATCATTAGATCCCAGATCAGTACAATTTTATTCAGAGAGGTTGGTGTTCTAGTACACAACCTGGTGTTCTCTTAGGGATTTGGGTTTGACTAAAGGACCTCTCTGAAATGTTCTCTGACTTAACCACAATTCCTCAACACGTGGAAAACATAATGCTTGCTTTACTAATATGTTCAGGATTACCCATGTCCAGAGCTTAATGTTTAAGACAAAGACACAAACACATAAAAAGTAGTTTCATGTAAAAACAAAGTCTAAAGGGGAAAAAAAAAAAAAAATCCTGTGATAACTCTGCAGTGAGTCATGACCCCCTCTCTAGGACAACACATACAGAACTCTGTTGGCTTTTGGACCTCTGTCCAGACTCAGACTTGCACTTTTAAAGACTCAGACCAGAATCTGTCTAGGCCTAGCTTAAGATTGTTTTTATTTTCACCAGCCTAATTCACTGTGTCTTACTGAAACTGGACAAGAAACTTACATATCCACCCAGACCTCAAGAACAGAACATTTCAGCTAACCTTCCACATGGTCCTTAGGGCAATGCTTTAATGACCTTTAGGAAGTTGTATAAAGAGAAATCCCAGATTTTGTACAGTATAAAACAGCAAGCAAATCATCCATATATTTACTCTTTTACATATGTGCTCGATTAGAGTTCTCAGTAGACTTTACAAGAACTCAAACCAGCATTCACTATCATGATTTTTTGATAACATAAAACACCCTTGCATCAAGACTTTTTATCTAACTGTAGTTGCTCCCAAAATACCAAAGCTCTTCTTGCAAACATCCCGGCCTTCCCACAGTTGGATACATATGTAGCTTTACCACTTCAAGTATTTCCATTCAAATCAATACAGCTGCTCACAGCAAAAAGGTAAGACTAACACCAGTTGTTTTTAATACACAGCAAAATTCCTGACTATTCTTGTGTTTCTCTACATCTTTTCCTTTTTCAAATCATGATCATTAAATGTGGTTATAGCTTGGGTTCTAATGAGTCACCTTTCTAGTTTTGTCATGGCCTTCCCAAGACCTCACAGCATGCCTCTGTCCCTGAGCAGCACCTTCAACAAAATCAAAGTTGCTTTGCTATGTAATGGCATAAGACAGCTAATTATTACGGAGCTAACACTGCTACCGTTCATACAGAACACTAGCTGATGTAGCAACAGAAGTCAGGATGCTACCTTGTTTAGTCTTTGTTCAGATCTC
>VXAL01018547.1:46214-88463 GCA_013399475.1 Chauna torquata
AATACACTGTGTAACATATATACATCTAGATATTTTGAAATTAAATCACACACACACAATCATCTACATTGGCTTTAATTTCTACCTTGGCATGGATTGTGCCAGCTGGAGGGTGGATTAATTTTGAACATTGTGATTTAAGACTAGAAATTCAAGCATGTGTCTTCAATTACTGAGAACGATTTATAGAACGTAAAAAATTAATAAATATCTTGGGTCAAATTATTGACCGTTTGAATGCCTTTTACAGCAAAGTGTCACAAATCTATCACAGAATGTGCAATTCACAGTTCATTTTCTGGGATAATCACACAATTAGCAGGAAAATTGGCCAATTTATCAAAAATTTGATTATGTTTGCAAGCATATGCTAAACCCAGAAACCAAAATTCAAGTGAGAAGAAGCTGAACTGCCAATTTTTTCCACAGATTAATAGCACTGCAAGAACAGATCTGATAAAAATTATACATAAAACTTTTTGAAAGAAGATAAATTTTGTTTTTACTGTTAAGTGGAGGGAGTAAAACTAACTTCATACTTACCAGAGGATTGATTTTATTTATTTATTTATTTCCCTAACATATATTGCAAAGGATTGGACACTCATCAACTTCCTCATCCTCTTCAGCAGACAGAAGAACCTTACTGGTAATAAGTTCTCTAGAAATACATAAGAGCATTTGAGCTGACAAAATTCACGCACTTCGTTGACCTCAAAATTATGATCATCCTTGTGCTATTATAAAGTGAGACTATACGCTAGAAAGTGCTTTATAATACTATGGCTCTCTTAAGGGCATTTGAAGCAACTTAACTGAAATGTGGGTTGTTGGGAAATATTTCAAAGACAGGAATCAAAGAGGAATAGGTACATAGCTGAACTTTTAAGAAAATGGATGAGAAAGACGTTTCCAAGTTAGGGAAGCATGATACACCAAGATATACTAATCAGTGTTGGCACCTAAAATATCCCAGTATAGTTTCTTTATCAATATAGTCAGGAAATTCTAGGTGCTATGGGAATGGAAGAAGAATATAAATAATTTTCCATAGACCTGCAATGTTATGCAGACTTTTTGCCAATACAAAGTGAAAAGAAGAAATTGAGTTGTGCGGGAACAGGGTCAGGAGCCAGATCTGTAAATTCACATTTGACAGAGAATAGAAACAATTAAACAAGAATCACGGGTTACTGAGCCCTATTTAAGTGTAGAAAAGTCAGAAAATCTCAGGCTGCCACTCGGGGGTGGAAGAATAAATTGTGCAGAGATATCAAATACCGTTCCTATCCTAATTACACCTGCTTCAGTAGAGAGCAGATGACAGTGGCACAGGAAGCCCACAGCTGGATGAGTGCTTTGGAAGTAACTAAGTCTGAACAGGTACATCTGGTAAGGAGTACAGCAGAATGCCACATACCAGTGAATCAAATTGAATTACACAATTGAGTAATGAACCAGGAGAAGAAGGAATATTGCTTGTCTACGGGAAAAGATAAATTACTTCTAAGATAAGTACCATACAACCAACTTTGTGATCTCTATACTAGCATAACTTAGAAATTCTGCAGTTAAAACAATTTATTTGGTACTCCAGATGCGCTACATTTCAGCTGGGGTAATCAGCACACACAGGAAGTTGTGTGAAGTTAATAAAATAAAATAAAACAAAAAAAGCCAACTATGCTAGAGTACTTCAGTTTTACTGTGAGATACATCCAGCTAAGTCAACCTTTGGCAGATGTATAGTGCCAATCTCATAAAGTGAAGTGTCTTGCCTTCACTATGTTTTACCTCAGGAAAGCTAAGGTGTGTTAGTTACCCTGAGGTTAAAAGAAAAAAAAAGAAATCTATTCCAGTCATAGTGAGGACAAGTAGTCAGTTTAATTTATTGTAAGGTGAGCAGCAAGGCTGTGCCTAGATAAGAATACAGCACTGGCCTCACATAACTAGCCAGAGGCAAGCACCTGAAGTGTCATCTTCCTCTTTGGTATTTGTAGTGACATAATCCACTTCTGTTATCTTGCTCTAACAACTCATCTGTCTTGAGCAATGAAGGCAAAACCTTCCTTTATTTCAGTTTTGGGTTCAGAGGCAAAGCCTGGAGAAGGTTATTAAAGCATCAAATATATTAGGAATTGCTGGGAAACTGTTCTTTTCTATTTAAAAAAAGGTTTGATTTTGCTTCCAAATTTCTGAGGGGTTTTGTTTTGCTTTCAGAACACCTACCATAGCTTTTATCTCCTTCTGTTGAATCTGATTTACCTTTCCCTTGCCTTTATCACAAACTGGTGCATCAGTTCCCATTTACATATCCCACTTCAGATTACTTCCGAGGATGAAATTTTTATGTAGGATACAACCTGTGCCTTCCTCTGAGGTTCCTCAGGATCTTCTGGAAGTGAGTATCTCCAAACAGCAGCAGTCAGCAATTTCAAAAACAGGTCATTTAAATTAAAGGAAACAAACAAACAAACAAACCAACCCAGGCTGCGTAGATTGAAATGGAAGCAAAGTCATGAAATTCATATTAAAGATAACAAAATAAGAACCAGACTAGACCTTTTCCGTTATAGTTTGCTGACTAAGCAAGAATTAAACCTTACATAGCAGAAAGGCCAGCCTTTCTTAAAAACAGCACACAATCTGCCAGGCATCTCCCCTGAAACTGCATAACCTTTTTCTTATATCCTCTTGGGACTCTGTGTTCAGGTGAGAAAACTCATTTGCAAGTGGGACACGATGATTAATTCCATTCTAACTATTGCATGTACTGACCCTGGAATGCCTTTCCAACCGAATTACTAACGGAGTTTGAACTGAGACCATGAGATTTACCTCCAATATATATTGTGAGCATTTTATGGTATCGAGGGCATGCAATCACATCAAAGATTAATTCAGATTCTCTGCTAGTGGCCATAGAATATACAATTTAAAATCCTCAGAAATTTACAGCCTGTGTGTTACCTAGCTGGCCTACCCTAGCAGGTATCCTTGTCCTTCCAGCTGTACCAGTTCAGGATCAGCTGAACCTTCCTTCATAACATAATATTAATTTGCTGATGATAACACATGGGATAAATGCACCACAATCTACACGCAGAAGCTGTCACAGTCTAAACAAAATTATCCATAAAAACCTCAAAACACAGACCAAAAAACAAATGAACTCAGAATGTGAGACTCATGATTATCATATGCAATGCAGTGGTCAAATCCTTGATGTTTGCAAACAGTTTGAACATCTCAACCAAAGCAATCACATATATCAAATATTCACAATGGACCTCCGCCACAAAATGTGGCAAACAAATCACTAGTACAGATCTGCCGATACAGCTCTCTGCTCCATTATTTAGCCTAACCAGTTATTCAGATAACTTTCCTATGGCCCCTCTCTCCTTTAACTTTCACAACCACTGGCTGTTATCGATTCTTGCGATTTCACTGACCTACAAAAGAACATGTGACAGAACTTATAAAATAATTAACTTACAGCTATCTTAAATTACATTGGAATTAACAAGTGAACTTTTACTTCTCTCTAATTTTTAATTGAAATTCAATCTATTTGTACTCAGAGGAACATGTAGGGTGTGATTTTCAACACTGGCTCAATTTTTTCAGCTTTAAATGTAATTGGCCTCAGCAGGGACAAAGTGAAAGTAGGCAAGCCAGGGAGCTCTCAAAAAATTCCCTTTTTGTGCCAGATAAAACAAACAAACAAAAAAAACCCACTGATAATATTTCCACTGAATTCACTGTGGTTTGGGGCTTGGTCCTGAGTATCAACATGCAGCTGTAATAGCTAGTGACAGCAGCAATATGGGAGAGGCATTACAAAATGCCTTACCATACACCCAGGCCACGGCAACATATCAGGAGTTCTCCTTTATGGTGTCTCACTTGGAAGACTGATAACATGCTCAAGCATTACACTGAAGACTGCGATTTGAGGGGGAGCCAGTATATCCACTATTTTGTCTATATCTACTAAAAAGATCTAGAGACAGACAGTAGAGTGAACTTACCTCCTTTAAATTGGGATCTAAACCTATCTAAGTGGCCCCAGAACTGAGAAAGGTATAAAAATCAGTTCAAAATTGCAGTCTGACGCAGTATCTCAGACAGGAGAGAAGATATGCTGGCTTGGACCCTCAGCATGAGTGGCTATAACATGCAGCTAGGGTAATTTATCCAATTGTAAGTCTGGATCAGTGGACCTGGGACAACCAAAGACTCAGTTATTGACTGTGTCACTTAATAATCAATACGTTGGAAAAGGTTTTTAATAAGAGCCAATGATACACAAAACATAAGGATCCAAGGTGTCTATCCAAATCTCACACTAAACCCAACATTTTAAAGGGAAATATAATTGCGATCTTCACTAGTTCTTTACAACATATACTGCAAGGTGTCATACAAGTCCAGGGTCATGCCAGTCTTCTGTTAAGCAGTAACATGCATCTTGAGATCAGCTGCATGTTTGCTTTCCCCAAGCAGTGGCTCAGTACTGAACCCATCATTTTTGACAGTAGCTGGCCACGTAATCCTGAGTTCATTGTAACTTGTGAAAAGATGCAGAACATCTCTCTGTAACCAGAAACACATGGATGCCTTGCCTGCATCCCAGAGGTCTGCACTACTTCTAGGACCCAATTTCACGTGCATACATTTCCTTTTAATGGACTTCTGCTCAGCCTGAATTTAGACTGTCCACAAACACCATCTGCCCTTGAAGTAAGCACTGTACTTGTTACTTTCTGAGCTACCGGCCGCCTACACTGGGACCTGGAAGCCAGGCACGTTGCTGGGCGATCCAACAGATGGCTGTCTTGCATTTCTTTCCATTAACAACCACATTTGCTGTAGAGAAACAACAGGCACTGTTCTCTGGAATCTACTTCCCATCATGATTCTACACAATTTTGCAAAAAGAAGGAATAAGAATTTCCCCAAGCCCTTCCACCTTGTATAAGGAGGAAATTTTAACTCTGATATGACTGCTGCACTCTCTAAATATAAGAAGACTGCTACACTAAACTTTTTTTTTTTAAATCAATAAGCCTCCCCAGTTACTATGCCAGTTTTTTTTTTTTTAACTTTAATTTAAACCTTTTCACTCTGTCTACACTTAAAATTACAAGAATAAATGTAGACAGATGTAATCATCATCCAGCACAGCTAGTTAAAAGTATCTGGCCTACGCTACCTAGGAAGTCAGAAAAATTATCCAACAGGTCCACCTGCTCTTCAGAATCTGTAAGTCAGAAGTTATTTATTAATTTTAAGCAGATGTGGTTAAATTACCCCCCCCAAAAGAAAAAAAATTGAGTAATTTTTTTTTTATAAGTATTGTAAGTTCATTCACTCATTGTTTATGACTTATTATTAGTTGCATATGCATATCTGCATATGAAATATTTGCAGTCCAGAAGATATTTATGGGTCTTAAACGTTCTGCAAATAGTCAGTGAATAATCATCCATGCTGAAAAGTAATATTACAAGTCATCATGGGTAAGATGTTTTTGATTATTTTCTCATTTTAACAGACTGAATTATCTAACCATAGTGTAGAAAGAGAAAATGACTAAGGAGACAAATCAGATGCCTGAATAATTATCCTATACTTAAAGAAACAGTAGCAGGGAATAGCTCATAAAAAAATCCTTTATAATCAATTTTTTTTCAGCAGGTGTTAGATGAATTTTTGAGCAATTAACACCTTCATGTGTTCATAGAACACCTGATCACTTCAGGAACAGGACGAAAGGAAAAAAGATTAATCAGTTCAATAGTTCATCAAGAATAATTCGAACACTTCTAGTCCATAATGGACTTAAAGATTTACAATTAATCACCACTCTCAGAGTCAAATTCCCCCTATTCTTTAAGATTTAAAATAAATTAGACTGTATTCTGGACAACTCCATTCTTGAACAGACATAATAAACTCAACTTGAAAGAGCATGTAGTTCAGATTAATGGACAGAAGAGCTAAAGAGCTGAAATATACTGCTTACAGACATTTGCATGGATGCAAGTTCAATTTTCACTGCATTCACGTTTGTGATTGGCATTCCACAGAAAACGTGCATTTTAGAAATATACAAGCAAGTATTTCTGTAGTGGTTACTTGAAAACATAACCTTTCTTCTTCATCACCCTCTGCCCACAGAAAACTTCGTGGAAGAATCCTGCCTGCCCCATTCTAAATGTTCTAAATGCCAAAAGTAAAAGCATATTGGATTTGAAGCACATTCTCCAAGCTTCATGGAATTTGTGCTCCTTTATGTGCAGGAGGCAAATAGCATGATTTCTCCTCTTAGGAAATACATGCAATGCAATATGGAATGTTGACTTTGAGAACCCACGGAGAAAAATAACATAGGACAACATGATAGCATTTTGTCATTAAAATGCTTACAGTTTTGGTGAGATTATTTGACCAAAGCGAAAAATGGGGTTTTCAATTATTTTCAATGATTTATTTGTTCACAAACTTACTCTTTCCCAGAAAGTAGATTGTCTAGATTAAAATACTAAGTTTTTTTTTTGATGAAAAACAATACAATCAGTCCATATAAAAAAAAAATAGTTTCAAATGCAGTATTCTAGGGTAAAAACTAGAATCCTAATTCAAATTTTTTTTTGGCTCAGCCACTAAGAAAACAGAAACACTATCACATGACTAACATGTCACATCAAACTATTACCTCCTCTGAACAGATTTCAGAATGTACTTATAGCTCAAAGTTATTCAGCTAATCATTCTAAGCAACAAATACATTTGGAAAAGATACCACTAATTCAAAATGAGAAAGCAAAAATAAAATTTATCAAATATATTTTCTGCTGATATCACAACACACAGTTCTTCAGTATGTAGATGTTGGGCTTACAAAAGTGCTGTCAGATGAAAGAGCGATGATGATGAAGCAATGCATAAAAGACATTTTTTCTTGTCAAAAGAAAAAATATCTACAGCTACTTAAAATTAGTCCTACAGAAAAAAAGTGATTTTCCTCAGTTGGAATAAAAAGTTTTTCTTACAAAAAGCATGACAGCCTCTTGCATTCATAAACTAGCACATTTGCAACGTCTAGTAGCTACGTGAAAACTTGGCTCCATGTAGAATAACCACAATAAATTTAGTTTTTTTGATTATAAGCTCCAACCTGTGAGGTGTAACGGACCAAGGATGTAGTCATAAACTGAGCCAAAGAAAATTCCATGATAGTGCTTATTTTAAATTCCATTTGAAGGATTTGTGACTTATGTTCTGAAGAACAGTAGGAAATTAAAATTTAAGGAGTGTTACTTTCCTATATTGGTTATTTTTTTCCAACTTAAATGCTCTTTAAATTATTGTATCCTTCCTGGGGGCCCCAGGAAGAAAGTTGCGGAGTCACTTACCTTAGAGGGTTCAGATGTTCATTGACAAATCTGTGCAGCAGGGGAACTACTGAGATCATTCATTGACTGTTCACTGTGTCTTCCGCTGCAAAAACTTGGGGCCCTCAAACAAAGCTAAAGGAAGCCAGCTTCAAAACAATTTGAAAAAAAAAAAAAGAAAAGAAAAGAAAAGGTAGTGTTCATGTTCATAGAGCACTCAAGTCATTAAAGAGATCCCTTGAAGGTTACTAAATAGTCAAACACAGTGGGATCAGGATATCCCTTGAGATGAAAGTAACTGGAGTCTAGGACAGTTCTCAGGGCACTCTCATACATGCTAGTCCACCTCTTCCCCTTCCCTGGGCAGCTGCTGCTGGATACTGCTTTTGGTTTTTCTTTTAAAGCTACTGCTGTATTGGAAAACTGAGTCCTATTCCAGCCTTGTGGTAAGGAGGCTTCCTCTGTTGAGGGTCACAAGGTATCAATTCCTCTTCTTACCTTTTCACTCCCTTTTGGAGGAGAATCTTTTTTGATGTTGTAGAGGCCAAATGTGAACGTGAGGCCAGTGAAGGAGGCCAGAATCAGAGAAAGGAAGAGGCAGGTGGTGATTTTGGGGAATGTCTTTGCCTGGAGTCTTTCACCTAAGTCTAAGCTTCCCAAGTTACTGAAGAGCATGAGGGAGATGATGAAGAGCAGAGACCTCAGCAGCCCACCAGGATGGTCAGTCACTCAGTGGAAGTCTGCTGCTTGCAGTAAATTCGCATGGTAGTGAAAATAACAGGCAGAAGACCAGGGATGTGTCAGTGATTGCATCAAAATCCCTCAAGGTCTCTTTGTTCCATGCATCCTAACTCACCATCCTGCAACAACATTTGGAAACAAGAAAGTGAATAATCAGCCCCTGAGTTGAACCAGTATAGCTATTTTTATAATCTTACAGTCCCCTGAATGGAACTACATTTCTTCTGAAAAAGGAAAGAAGACAATGTTGCTTTTACTGTGGTATCCAAGTGTATTTTTTGAAAGCACATATTACACAGCAGATTTTTCATCTGCAATAGTCAAATGGCCAAATATTTCTGTGTGGCATAAAAGAAGGAACCATTGTGCAAGTTTTTACTGGAAAAAATATCTAGCCCACATTTATATGACAACAGAGTATATTAAAAGATATCATATTTGTGAATTGGAACAACCACAGGTAAATTGTTTCCGGTCCACTAGCTGACACAGCTCATAGTATAAGGGACATTTTTATGGTTCCCGTAAGTTCCTGCGCATGGGGACTTGCAAAACAAATACCAATCTCTTTTCAAATTTTCAACAAGTCTTGCAATCTATTTTTTTTCATGATCTTACATGCAGCAGGCTTTTTTCTGCGGTGTATGATTCTACGACTTATTAAGAAAATTAAAAACCAAAAAAATAACAGAAGACTTTTCTACGGCTAGGATGCTGGGAATTCTGCTGGGTTCTGCTGAAGCTCCACGACATCTTCAGAGAGACTCATCTGTGTCTCTGACTCATACGATTGATAGCCTTTCATCACAAACAGGCTATCACCCAAAGATGAATGATCACAGCCAGGTCTCTTTAACATACTCCAAGGTTACCTTGGTATCTAGATGAAACTTAAAATAGTCAAAAATAACTTCTAGCATTGGCTGTGGAGGAGAGTGACATTCTGCAAGCCTTCCCCGTAGCTATGTTGTAGGAGGAACACTATGGAGAGGGGTGCTGTGGGATGTTGCCAGGACCTGGATCCTTTATAGCAATAAAAGGAATCAATATGAATACTTAATCATTCTAGTCTTTGTGGACATCATCAATAGCTCCTTCTAAGAAGGCTGCATTTCATATTTACATTCAGAATGGATCTATCAAACCTTTCTTAAGATTATTATTTAATTTGCTTTCGCATCAGTTTGGCTGAACTTTGGGATTTTTCCCGGCCACCTCCATCTCTTCTTTTACGTAATTCATTCCTGCTTCAGAATATTTCAACTTTCTGTGTTTCTGAGTTGAATCTAGTGAGACTTGCCAATCTGAAAAGTCAACAGACTAGCACTGCGTTTCTAGATATGGACAGAACATCTAATGCCATGGCAAATTCAAGAGAGTACTCCTCACTCCCAGAGCTCTTGCATTTCTGCAATCACTCGAGTCCAGCCCAGCATTAGCTTTCCTATTAGGAAATTCCTCACAGTTTTTGATGCTTGGGGATAACGTGCAGACTGCATTCGTTGACCAGATTCATCCCACCTGACCTCCTCATCAGAATGCAGCACCTTCAGCAGACCATTGTCACTGGAGACAATTTAAAATGTACAGGAGAGGCAACTGTGGTTTGCCTACATTTCTGTACACTTATCTCTGTTGTAATAGTGCTGTTAATATTAGGTTGCTATGAATAGATTGCTTTTTAGGTTGCTTTTTTCTCCACTTTATCTGTGCTTACACTCAGTTATTTCATATTAATCGGCAAACCACAAAAATCCCATTCCTGGATACCACACGATCTTGGAAGATTCTTTGTGTCCACACCCCAGCAGGTCTTCAGCAAAACCTAACTGGGTGAAGATTATGTGAGTTATTTCAGAAACTGGATCACAAAGAGGATCTGTGTGAAATAGATGTTTTCTAGAAACTGTTATCACAGGAAGAAGTAGTTTATCTGTCTTTCTGTAGAGGTGCAGGAAGATCACACAGATCTGCATCCAGTTAGGTTAGCATTGCAAAAACCTTATGCTACCTTAAACAGTGGAACCATTCTGGATCTCTCCCTCCACACTCTTCTGGAGAGGAAAAGATTTACCCTGGAGGAACCACTAGACAACTAGTAAATATATCTGGAGAAAACATCCTATTTTCTAACTGGAATATGTTCATAAAAATATCTTTAAGCAAACCATACTTTATACAATGATGTTGATACAAAACACTTTCACACACTGGGGGAAAAAAAGGAGAAAAATGGTATGGAAGCAAAAAAAAACACAAACAAAAACAAACAACAACAACAAAACCAACAACAAACAAAACCCAGAAGAACCCCCTACACCTGACAGATAAAACTGTACTACATTAGTATTTGTCTTTCTGGAATAACACGCACTTACTAACCCCCAAAATCTGATTGGAACATACAAAGAGCTTGTGGGCTGTCCCCTTGCCTGAGGATTGTCTCATAAATGGGAAGGTGAAGTGAACATTAAAGCCTCACTGTGGGTTCTTTCATACATAGCTGTGAACAATAAGAAATTGACTGTGTATGTGCTTCATTGCTATGACAGATTTCTTGTAAATGTTAATTATTCCCAGCCTTCCAATAGAGCATGCATGTATACAGAGGATCAGATGGGAGCCTGCTCTCCTATCATTCTGTTCACTTCCATGTACACTGAGTTCTAAAAATATTCTTATATATAATCCATGTTCTCTCACGGCTTTTGTTTCTGCAAATGGAGCATCTCCTTATTCCCAGGCCTGCCGTGATCTTATCAAGCTTACATAGGTTCATCTGGAAAAACAACCTTCAAACTAGTTTCAGGGACTGGGATGGTTTGGGGTTTATTAATGCTGTTGTCATTAAGCTAGACTATAAAAGGACAATGAAGGAAGGTAACACTCTGTTATTAAAGTGGCTTGATCCTCCCTACTTAAGACCCTGTAATTTTGTTGCTGAGGTCAGAATATGAACAAAAGAAAATCAAAGAAATAAAGGACAGCAAATGTCCTTTAAAAAATATTATGAATACCTTTCTTCATCCTACCACTTACCAGAAAAGTTTATAAACAAACATTTCCAGTTTACTGAGTCTGGAGGCTGACTAGTAAACACAGGTCCTCAAGTCTATGAGGTGCCAGTTCATATCCAGCCTATAACTGTAGGCACCAAAATTATCCCCACAGGAGAGCTGTATGTATCAAACAAATTTGCTGAGGTCAAAAACGATTCCAGGAGGTAGGAATCCCATGCTCTTCATCACAACCGGCACCCTTTAACCTCTTTTAGAAGAGATCTGATTAAGATTAAATCTAGAGATATTCCCAGTTATAAACCGAGCTACATTGCTAAAGAAACTTATTCTCTAGATCAATACAAAATTAGCAGTTTCTGGGCTTCTCATGGTTAAGCATGCACTCCATTTCTTCTAAAGGCAGTGGTAAAGTACGTATTAACTACAACAGAGCAAAAGTTACTGGGCTACAGCAGTGGTCTTTAGCAAATACCACTCACACATGATGAAAAAAAGGATAGTTTTACAGCTCAGACCTGGACTAGGATGCAAAAGATCTAGATTCATCTCCAGGTTCGTCCTTAAAGTTCCTGGCTGACTGAAGAAGTCACATAATCCTTCTGTATCAGAGTTGTCAGATCAAAAATAAAGAAGCCTTCCCTCCCTCGACCTTTGTCTTAGTCTACAAAGGGATAAAGAAGATTGATCCCCATCTCGTGCCTTCCTCAACACCGCACCTGTAGGAACACACTGTAACCATGAAGTGCTCGTGCGCACTGAACCTCAATGGCACAAGCCTAAAACACAAGACCAAAACCAAGCAAAATGCTGCCTGAGCTCATGCTAACAGGGCAGCTGTCAGACATTGCTCTGGGAGCCACCTCATTTCATACAGTTGCACAGAAGCCCCCAGTGTAAACATCTATGAAGCAAAAGCAGCTGAGCTGTGGCAGCAGAAAACTTTCAACACGTAGTTTTCCAAGAAACTAACTTCAGTATCTCCCCTCTACGCTACAGCACTGATGTATCCTTTGTTAAAGACAGGACATTATTCATCTCTCTCCCTCTCCGAGCGCAAATATCTTACAAGTCAATTCTGTGGTTAATACAAGCTGACAAAAGGAGGTTTATGTGCTGTGCAACAATACCCATTGCCACTCACTCAAAGAGAAGGTACCTCAAGGGCAGCCTGCTCCTATATGACACAACTACTGCTTTGCTAAACAGAACACGGGGCTTGCAGCAGTAACGCTGTTTCCCACTTCAAGTCCCTCAGCTAGAGTGTTAACTTCTATCTTGTGGAGCATCTGAAGATTAATCGGTCTCTTAGCCTGCAATGGTCCAGCTAATTTAAACACAAACACACACTGTGGAGAGCTGCAAGCCTGAAGGAGGTGGGAGGAGAGGGCTGGCAGGCTTTGAAGGAAGTGCTGCCTGCTAATATCTTTGCAAAAACTGAACATGAAACAGATAAAACCAAATTAGAGATCTATTAGAAATAAATTAATGGTGTCTGCAAATGAAATTAAATTTAAGATAATCACTCTAAATAGCAGGGTCTCTGGTGAGCATTAATGCTTAATTTTTTATTATATTTAATGAAGGCATCTATTAATCAAAAATATTTATGCAAGGTAAAGGCTTGACAGGAATACTCTCTGCAACCATTCTTAATGAAGCTGCTTCTATAAATCAGCTATTTTAGAAGAAAATGCCTCTTCTCTATACAATGAAGGCAAGACTGTACTCCAATAAATCTTATGTAGGGCCCGTGCTTTCTAAATATCCTCTAGGGCTCGAACTAGATGGAGGAGGCTGCTCTCTACAGCATGATATAATACACTTTCCTTCATATTGTTTAGTTAGCTTGTACTGAAAATAAACCTTCATCTTATCCTCTGTCTCCCTTTCTATTGTTAACCTTCTATTGAATTGCTGAACATCCAAGCACAAAAGCAGATGATCTGATAAGTATGAATGTGTTGTACAAATGAGGTGGACAAAGCCAAACACACATTCAATAGTTGGTATGAAAATATTATCGCACTTTGAGGCAGGGACAAACCAAGGCCATGTGTCATTAATGAGACTATTCAAAGTAATTTTGATGAAGTTATGATTCTATTGTCATTTAGTACTGAGAAGGAAATGCTTAGCATTTGAAAAAAGAATTGTTAGTCATTATGTGTCTCTCTGGGGCACTAACTCTTTCAGAATTTTCCTCTTTGTTCTCCCCCCCTCCCCTAGCTTCTTTTCAACATGAGCAGTGCTATGAATACTGAAGGCTGAAGAGTGGAACAGACAGCCTAGGAAGTGACTTTGACTTAATGATTTCTTTTAATTATGCTTACAGCTATGGTAAAACACTGTAGCCGCCATGTGGGAACAACAGAAAGAATGCTGGTGAGCCACTCCTGCCCCCCCCCCCTTTCTTTTTTGTCCCACTGCAACACAGCCAAGTGAGGGGACAGAGCTGAGATCACCTCTGGAGACAGGAACATTTTTTTTTTATGAAAGGGGAACCAAACAAAATACATTTTTAATACGTAGCTCATGAAAATGTCCAGTTCCCCATGCCCTGGAAAAGCTACAGCTGGGCTTTACGATGAGATCTGTTTCTCAGCAATGTTGCCCATGTCTTCAGCACCATAGCATACACACGCACACATATATATATACACATATACATAGGCATATACACCACTCACTTGTCCACAAAATGGAACACAAACTCGATGCCCTCCTTGCAATGGGGAGAGAGAGGGATACAACCCTCCCAAATCCAGGAGCCTTACTCACTTGGCAATAGGCCCCATGGACGCTCTCTGCCCCTCCTAGAGAAGCTGTACTGCTCTGCCAAGGAGAAATCAGCACTGATGAGCTCAGAGAGAGACAGCAAGAAGTACTGTACTCCTGTCCCTGTCCTAAGACTTGCTTATGCGTTTTGAGTGTAGCTAAGCATTTAGGATTTTCCTTGCCTTCTGAATTGCCCAGCTAAACATATTCCTTCTTCCTTTCTTCTATATGACTCCAAGGATCTTTAATGATTTTTGTTGTTTTTACAGACGTGCTATGGATGGGTGTGTCCGCAATATTTGAGGCCCATGGCCACTTACATCTTTTTTTCCCCATTAGTTAAATATACGTTTACAGTTTGCTCTATGTTATTTTCATCAGATTGGGTGTTTGATTAAATATTTCTCTTCCTCATACTATTTTTTTCACCCCTCTCTGCAACTTGGAACTGCAGCCAAAATGAAAGTCAGAGCACAGCCAGAACATTCTTTCTCGCATGAAGTGAAAGCATTAAGAGTTATGAATTAAATCCATTCCATATTGAAACTCATGGCAAAGCTTCCACCAGCTCCAGTAAAACTCTTCTCAGTTATTTTAATATACAAAGAGACAAACATTACAATTCAATCCACCTTAATTGTAATTACATTTAAGGAACATTCAAATTATAAGTATAATGAGCAGGTAAAAAAAACTTTAGTTTCTCACTGTGAAGGAGGCCTTCAAATGTTGATAATCAGTTTTTTTTTTCCCCCATAAAGAGAATGAGTTTCCCATTCCAATTTTAGAGATGCTACATATTCTTGTATAGTAGGAATATGTATTTTGGAGTTTTAAGAGATTCAGTAACCAACTAAGAAATCTTAAACTTTTAACATTTGCTCATCATTAACATATAGCATGAGTTGGCCTATTCCCCAGACATTTCACTCAACAATAAATTCTGATGATACCGACATATTGAGCAGCAAAACAGAATAGACAATGGGAAAAAAGGAACTATCAATCTGTCTCTAAGTGTTAGTGGACTGGCATTATTAATGGCTTTCTCAGTTCCATTGATGGGCACCGTGCTGCAAGCACCGTGCTGTGCCAGCTCATATAATTTGTCATCTTTCTGACAATGTCAATGGATCTGTGCAAGTTTTGCCCCCAGGTGAGAATCTGACCCAACATTTAGACATGACATTGCTTTGATAAACATGCAATATAAAGAGGATGGTGACATAACAAGCAAAAGACTCATTGGGAAGGCAGAAAGAGAGACAACTGTAGTCTGTCAGCACAGGTGAAAGAACAGGGGCTGAAGAACAGAGTAATAATAATAAGTACCAGAATTTGATTTCATTAGCCAGAGAAGACTGAAGCTCTTTGCTGGCCATTTTACAATTCTCTCACTTGACTTGTTTACTGATGGAAATGTTTGCCAAGGAACTTTGGAAAAATAGTGACATACGAACAATCTGTTGCGGCATATTGTAGTGGTGTTGTTTGTGCTGCTATAGTTACTAAGCTTTTAGCATTTTCATAATTTGTCTTGAAAAAGCTGGAACTTGGCATAAAGTTTTTGGGTGCCTCTATCTTCAAGTCATATGGTTTTCTTTTCTCTCTCTCTCTCTCTCTCTTAAATATACGTAGCTTTTTCTTTTCTATGTGAGGAAGGGCCTGAAGAGATACCATGTCAAGGAAAATGAAAAAGTGTGCTAAGTTGAAGAAAGCAGCAGAAGGTGGGGAAAAAACCTAAATGCATTGCAAGATGAGGAGAAAGGTGCAAACTCCTTTCTAAGGTGAGGAGAATGTTTACAGGATAGTCGTAGGTATTATGTAAAACTGAAAAATTAATCAGGCTACTCAAGGAAGTCCTCAGGATATTCACTTTCTCTTGGTTTCAGATTGTACAATGATTCATAGAACGGATTCATAGAATGGCTTGGGTTGGAAGGGACCTTAAAGATGATCTAGTTCCATGATTTACTTCATCACTAGTCTTTTGTGTGGAACAATAGCTTCACCCAAATCCTTGAGTTTCATTCAACAGACTCCAGAAAGATCAAATCAGCACACTCAGGGAAGTACTGCTGGCAGCTGAAATCTGTTTACACTTCAGTTTGCAATGTGGATCACATCAGTGAGATGGCAGTGGTATTTGTGACATGACGAAATTTTTCAAACATTCGTCTTGCATGAACATGAACCTGGACAGCGTTAAAAACAAAAAACAAACCCCAGAAGAAAACAATCAGACTTCTGCATAAGTATTTTAACCTTGGACACAAAACAGGTATGACAAAGTGCAAGGACAGAGCTAGACAAGCAAGATAAGAGAGAATGAACTTATGCTCTCAACAACACTGAACACAAAAAGCATGAGTCTCCTGCTTCTGTCTGAGCAAGACAACCTTAGCTCTGCTGGCCTAAAACTGACTCATGAGGTATGTTTCCACTGCCTGATAAGTCCCGATCAGAACCTCCTAT
The DNA here is from genome assembly GCA_013399475.1 of Chauna torquata. NCBI lineage: Eukaryota > Metazoa > Chordata > Aves > Anseriformes > Anhimidae > Chauna > Chauna torquata. The sequence goes on from VXAL01018547.1 coordinate 62,629, forward strand.
TCAAGGACTTGAACTGCTCTGTGGCTCTGCTGTGGTGGGACATGGAAGTACCTGCCAGAAATGGGGACTGTACAAGCACAGCAGACGTCTGGTGGAAGGAAGGCTAGACATGCCATGCGGGGAGCTGGGAAGGATTGATAAGAGTGGCCAAAATACTGGTATACATCATGTCATTTGGGATTCTTTTCCCATCAATCCCTAGTGCTCCATACATGGGTAGTTCCTTTACTGCTAAAGGCATTCTGACAGACTTAGTATTTCATATAAGACTGTCATTTCTCCCCCCACAAACCACAGCCCGCACAGAACATGTTATACGTGCCTGCCATCACCCCAAATGCAGGAAAAATCTCATCTGACATGTGTAAGATTAATAAGGCATTTGGCAAGTGGTATGGAAGTCTTCACTGCTCAAACATCATGTCTTATCACAATCTTGCAACAATTTTCTTGGCACTTTGAACTTTCCATAGGTCTTTTTGAGGGAGAGGGAGGCTGAAAGAGGAATATCACAGTGCTGTTGATGAACCCGTTAGCAATAATGCTTGCTCTGTGCGACTTGGGGAAGAAAATATATGGATAATTATTTGCTTTTGACATTTTGTCTTTCACAGTATTTTCACAGGTGGATGCATAGAGAAGTTCATTACAGCAGCTTTTAAATCAGACAAAAGTAACTGAAATTATACAGTGTATGCTTACCCAACAGAATCAACTCCAGATAACGTAGCTATACATTTAATGAGATTAAATGGGATTAGACATGTATAAGCATTGTGAGATGTAACCTGTCACGGTGTGCATGGAGGGAGTAATATCCTTTATTAGATTAGCTGAAATATGTATCCATATCTATATATCGATTATGATGTGATATCTATGTGCGTATTAGAAATGGTTATGAACCAAAAGAACAACAGCTAAGCAGATGGTGACTAGAAAGAAATTTCCCCTCTTAGGCGTTTATTCCACAATATATCTTCTAATTTACTCTTCGGGAGCTCACATTTGCAACTGTTTCATGCTGGATACTACTTATGAACCTCTGGTACTATCCTGCAACATGACTTGTATGTTCTGATGTTCCTCCCCATCAGTCCCTGTCCTGTTGTCTCATACCATGAGACACAAATTGCCCATAAAAATGATAATTCTCTTATTAGTTTTAAAGGTCAAATCAAATGATGTGGAAAATATGCAGTGGTGTGATGTATAATTTACATAATTGCCACAAAACACTAGACTAAAGCTGTGTGAAAAATCAAGCTTCACTCTGAGGAAAAGCCAACCAACCAGATTTGCAGTGAGAGAAAAGTAGGGCTGCACCACTGACATGAGACCAGCAACCTGATGGTCTCCACCATTCAGTTCTGAATTTACTCTCCTCTTTTTCCTACCCCTTTCCCCCCAAGTGTATATACACACAATGAAAAAGGGAAAATGAGGTATTTCCCACCATTCCTGTTTTTTAAACCGATTTGTTTCTAGATCTGCAATGAAACTTCTGAGGTCTTTATATAATCGCAACTACCTTTGAGTGAGGGGGGTGGACACGAAGATGACATTGCTGGTCCTACCTGGTCTCCCACATGTGTCATACATTGGAGCTAGCAAGTTGTGAGCAGAGTCAGTGCTGGAGGCCTGCCAGTCCCAACTGAGTGGGTAGATCCCTTTGCAGAAGCTGCTTTTCCCTTGCTTAGGTGCTTAAGACAAGTGGATAAAGAACTTCACTTGGCTTTTGCATGAAGGTGCTGCCAGCACTGCCCTTCTCCTACAGGGCTTGGCATCATGGGCATGGTCTGTACAGCCTGCTTCTCCTCAGGACACAATTATACAGGGAGGAATGAAACTCAGATTGTAGCTTAACAGTGATTTCCTAAAAGCTCTCACAGAACAGTCTCTGGATAAATGTGGTTTGAATCCATTAAAGAAAAAGCAAAGCCATAAGCACCACACAGAACAAAACTGGAGCTATTTAACAGCTAGCTTATGATTTGTTCTCATGCCTTGTTGCTGCCTGCTTAATTAACATGATGGCTGGGTTTGGCTGATGATTTTAGAGGTATTTTATACAGGAATTAGACAACTCACAGAATTGGTAATAAACGTGACACCTGCTCATTTTTCCTAGAGTTTAGGCTGCATCCCTCTCCTCTGTGTGCCTAGCACACCAGTCATTATGCTAGGCATTCTGCTTGGTGCATCTGACAGCTGACGGATTATGCTTATTTCTGAGATGAAGACATCAAGTTGTCCCTATTTGTGCCAGTGAAGCATTAACTGACTGTATCGTTGGTTACTATAAATCAGTTTATTAGTATACGCTGTTATGTTCTTATATCTTAATTTATGTGTATTTTATTAACTATGCCTACATCTACTTAACCTTTTTTGTTGTTTTATTTTTGTCTGTGTTTCTTTGATTAATTAAAACTGAATTTACCTTAAAAAAATTAAGCTGACAATAGCTGTCCACACATTAGAAAAATGGAGTAGGATATTGAGAAAAAAGGTGTTTTATTACCTTATGTCTCCATTTTGGATTTATTACCTAGTTCATCTCATATCATATATATTTATCATCTAGGTTCTTAATAGAACTTTTTAATCAGCAGAAGTGAGAGGGATCGCTTATTCGTTTGACATACCAAAAATTAATAAAAATGTAATGAATGAGCAAATCCAAATGGTCTTTCAGACCTGAAACTTCACTGCTTCTGAAATACAAAGCTCTGTTACGAAATGGAAGAGGTAAAATTCTCTTAGCTATCAACAGGGGTTCATGTCATTCACTGCATATATTAAAGGAATCCCCACATGGTATCTATTCAAGGTCAAGTTATTTTGCATTTCCATAATAATAAAAAGAAAAAAAAAGGTAATACTATGACACATTGAAATAGGGCACCAGGTAATTAGACAAGGAACATTTGTGATCCAGGCATTCAGAAAGCTTAAAACTAATTTTAGAAGTGATCAATACTGGTCACTTATTTATTTAAGGAACAGATTAACAGCAGCCTCCAAAATACAGCAGAGCTGTAATACACTAGTGTCATGACAAAAGCTACTTTGCACATGGCTATCAAGGGCACCACAGATGGAAAAAAATCTGTCAATACTGATCAATCACTAGAAAATCCTTATAATTCTTAAATATTGCCAGAAATGCATACATATAATTATCATGTGAATTTCCTTTTCTCTAAGCTTCTATACATATCAACAAATATGCAATGTGATTAAAGCTATTTATTGCTTAGGAAAGAAACAACAAGGTAGTGCATATTCAAACACCTAATTTTTATTACTCCATCACTCCTCAACCCCTGCCTTCCCCCCTGCCCTGTCTGCTTGCTATGTCTGGTCTCTGACATCAGATTTGAAGGGTGAAGGCTGTCACTTATGATGTTAGTACAATAACCAGCACAACCAGACCTGTAGATGTTAGAATAATAATAATAATAAATAAAAAAATCACAGTCTGAAGGGATATCTCAAGCAAGGGAAATATTCTGAGTCATAAAATAGATCTCTAGTGGTATTTGGGCAAATCTTCCTTCACTGATCATAAGTATACTTTGATACGGTTCTGGAGGGCCCATGCTGGGAACGAGGGCCCTCATTCAACTGTGCCCTTCCCGGCTTTCCTTGGCCGATACCGCTTATGTTGATAGTGCTTGTGTCATGATGAAAGTGTCCTATTAACATGTGATTTGGGACGAGCTAGTATTTTGCACAGCACAGTCTGCAGTTAAATGTGTCCATTTTCTTGGATTTGAGAAGAATTTATAATAATTATTATTCGCTCTTTATTAACAGTAGGCTTCTCAGACTTTCTGAGGCCATCTTACTGACTTATATCCACAGACAGCACGTGCAAATTAGTCATGCTTTTTTTTTAATACATGTTATAATGCCAAAGTGGCATAAAGTGGCTTTAGCATGAGTATTGATCACAGTATGCTTCATTAATTGCAATAATTGTTGCATCTGATGCTGTTCCAGCCCAGCCGAGGAATAGGAGGTGTATGTGAGAGGCTTCCTTGTGGCTGACCCTTTGGCCAGAGCTGCTTCCAAGAATTGGTAAGACTGATCCTGCCACCTTGCTGCCAAGCCATGGTTAAACGTCACCCTATTGATGAACTGCTCCTTTGTTCTGTAACCTGATTTCTCCCACTATTGTGGGGTGACAAAGATCAAATGAAGACAGATCATAAGGCAGAACATTTGCCTTAGTTTTCTACTGCAATTATGAATGAAAATACACCTATCATTTCTTATTCCCATTGACTACTTCCCTTCTCTGATATACACTGTTTATTATCCTAGACTGCAGGATTTCAAAGGCAGACTTTGTGTTGCGTGCCAAACAGTGTGGCTCTAGTCCTTATTGGGGATTCTTAAACACTACCACAAAAACAAAAAACACACACACTTCTGGACAGTAGGAGAAGAGTTTGGGAACTGCAAGCTTCAACTTTAAATTTGTGAATGTAGCATGATGCAGTCCAGAGTGTCACAGCAATAACGAGTTGCTGAGAAGCCAGGCTGGGAGTTCTCATTCACAGCCCCACACTGCAGATAGCTGTGAAAGCCCAGTTGAAAGTCTTAGAAATCTGACACTTCTGATCACTTCCTTTTCTGCATTTCAGAGACAGTGTAGAATATCATAAGTGGGACAGAGAAGACGCACTTAAAACAAGTAAAAGTTGTTGCTTAAGATAGTTGGAAATAGTTACATTTCTACCAAATCTCAAGATCAGACAAGATTTATTTTTCATTTGCAGCTTGTTCAGTATGGGAGAACACGACCGCTGTAATCTGTCTATCAAATAATAGCTCCAGACTGGATTTAGATGAGCGAAAGAGACATTTCTGGGAAATGTCAGATGATAAAACACACTGAAAGAAGACGACAAACCTACACTACAAAATGGGAAGATTATGTACACACCAGCTTATACATCATTATTGCCATCAGATCAGAGCAAGGTTTTACCTGAAAGGCTAGTATTGAGCAATGTAAAAAAACCAAAAACAAAACAAAAAAGTTGTAGGCTTCTTTTACAACAGTTTGCTCAAAGGCTAAGGATCAGATTGCCACACTGAAATAACTGCCATTAGCTGATCACAGTTAATATTGGTGTTTTCTTAGTAACGTATGAAAGCACAGTAGTGGTATAAACCTGCTAATTTTGTACTACATAAAAATATTAAGAATGTGATGTGGATGCATAATCTGTCTTTCTTAAGAAAGTATTTTAAAGTTGTTTCCATTGCTCTATATCTTGCTTTACACAGTATTCCTCTGCATTATAGAGGCTACGAAGACGGGAAGTTGTTTTTCTCTCTCCAAGGTTATGGATCAGCTGAACTGCAGTTCTGCTTGCCCCACAACAAACTCACTTATGAGCTCTTCCCCCCCACCCCCCCAGTCCTACCTTTCTGCACAACCGCAGGCAACCAAACGAAGTCATGAGAAGAGCTCCTTGGCTCCTCAGCCACAAGCTGTTCTGGTGGGAATGACTGGGATAGCTGGAACAATGGTCAGCTGCATCTATAGGGTACCTTTCCCACTGAGGCAGTGGGAGTGAGGTGTCTACATGGGGATTTGAGGTTATGACAGGTGGGCATTCCCTTTACATAGCTCTAGTCATGACTTGAATGAGTGAAAAAGATTTTTCTGAGAAATGTCAGATGACAAAACACACTGGAAGTGTAGAATAGAAACCCAGCTGCCGTTATACCACCATTGAAATGTTGCAAAATGAACATTTCAATGTGGAAATGTTGAATTCAGGCTTGAGCAAGAGCCTGGATCTGTACAGCCATTCACCCTCCTGAAAAGCACTGACAAAACGCTCCTGAATTCCCTACTCAGCCATACACGTGTATCATCATTCAGAGGCTGTGGGAGTGATGCTGGTATTACTTGAACTGGTTTCAATGGCGCAACAGCAGTGATTTGTCTACCTAAGGCTGGTCTTGACAGTAGCTGCTGAGACATCACAGGCCAAGAAAAACAGAATTATGGATCATTCTGACAGCCAGTCTGTCAGCAAATTATTACTTAACCTACAATTACATGTGGCCCATTCCCAGAAAATGAGTTAAGACTCAAAACAGATCATAACAGAATGTATACCAGTGCAAGAAGAGCCAATCTCCTGACCCTCCACCCACCTGCAAAAGACACCTGCTGGCAACTTATGCTTGAACAAACAAACTGATAGCAGGTAGGAGGGGGAGTTTCAGATCTGGCATAAACCATAGCTCATCTCACAGCCTTCAACTACTTGTCTAGAAGGTATCAAGGTAACAAGTCCCAAAATGAACTCTGTGAGATGTTTATTTTCTGAGGGCAGCGTTGATTTTTTGTTGTTAAATATTTTTTAATTTTTTTTTTTTGGAACAAAAACTCTTGGTGGTTAGGAAATCTTACACTTTTTTTTTTTCTTTTTACTCAAAATGGAACCAAAGATCCCCAAATAATCCAATGAAGGTAATGTAACCCTCTGAAGAACATTCACAGCCATATTTCAAGAACTGCTGTCTACATTTCTGTAAGAGGTTTGGAAACTTTTCCCCCAAATAAGCTGTTCTAACCAAGGTAGAAATGAATAGGGAATGCACATCAAATAACACCACGTTGATTTGGTGGGGTTTCATCATGTACTCAGTAAGGTTGACACGGAAGACTGTTCTGGGCCTTCTGTCACTATGCTCTACAGGTAAGCTGCAGCAGGACTTCTGTCAGCAGAAGTTAAATGTACCAACTGAGGGCAGTATGTCATCTGCATAAGAGCTCACTTACAAACGGAGCATTTGTTTGTTCTGTAAAATTTTTTCAGCCAACTAACTTTTCTTTCTCATCAGAATTTTTTGGAGCAGATTTTTCCACCCAGTTACAGAATGGATGTTATGACACACACAAAATCCAGTCTGCGCTTGTCTGTTCAGAACAGAATATTGCTCTCTGGCTTCATCTTTCAGTGCTCACCAAACAGAGTAACAAATTATTGCTGCAGGAGGTCTGAAATAATTTATGCAATATTTTGCTCATGAAGGCTTACTGTTATTTCTCAGCAGTCATAATAGAAAAATATATACTGAATACCTTATTGCATTTTAGCATTCACAGAATTTACAACAAACATGTTAGGAGTTGCCAAACGCAATAGCCAGATGGAGGCAAGGCTGCCGCAGCTCCGTGTTCCCAGGTCTAGTGAGCAGTAAGGCTGAGCATATATCCCTAATAGGTACACACGGATACACAGCTATACAACAAATATAGCTGGCCATGCGTCTACATATATGTGGCTCAGTGCAGATAGAAACGCTACGCACTTGCACAAATGAGCAACACCAACAACCTCATCTTGTTTCTCTCTCTGGCTGAGCAGGATAAAAGCCTGTTAGTGGAAAATACCACGGATGCCCGAGGTAACTGGCCTTAGACACTCAGTCTGTCCAACAGCTTGCCCTCACTCCTTGCTCAGTCCCCACCCACAGGCACCTCAGAACTAGCAGACCGTGACAACTGCTGGTCCACAAACCCTCTTGTACACACACTAGATGTCCCTGCAGTAACTGGCCTTAGACACTCAGTCTATCCAGTAGCTGGCCCTGGATCCTCTCATCTCCAGTTGCCTTACCCAGAGACACACGTGTCCAAATGAGTCCTCTGCAGTCAACTCCCACAGGCTTTATAATCTCCCTGGTAATTGTCATGGACTTCAGTGTCCTTAGCAGAGCCAGCTTGCAGCCTCTCTGGTCTCCGTAACAGAGAGACTCAAACTCACGGCTGCCTTGATACCTGGCTCCCAAGCCCCTTATTATACTCACTGGCTATTCCAGCTCGATACCCGCTAACAGTCGCACACTGACGTACACAATCTTGCTCACCCCTTTTGCTGACACCTCAGACACACACAGGGCTCTGCGACCCATAATCCAGCCCCTGGCACTGAGACCCCCAAACACACACGTGCACCCAGCACAGAGTCCCTCACTCACAGGAGTATGGCATCCTGCAGTTACTCAGAGGCACAGTGAATTAAGAAGTTATACTGTACTTCAGAAATGCAAATACACGGCGCGCTCAGCAATACATTTGCTAGCAACCAATTTAATCTACAGGTTATACAAAACATTTCTGCTCTGCATTTTGATTTCGCTGGAATATGCTAGTGCTTTCAGGCTGCTGTAAGCATTATACAGAAATATAAAAGGTCTCTGAAATCAGCATATTTTCATACTTCACATGATATTAGTAGAAAAAGCAGCAATTTGTCACATTCAAACTTTTATATGAGGTGTAGAACATAATACATATAAAAAAAATACAAGCACTACTGAAATTCAGAAGTCTTTAGATTGTTTGAAGCTGACAGTTGACGAGGTGGCAAGGCAGAGATGGTGATTTTATGACAGCTTTGTGGCTGATGGTACAGAAAAGGTTAATTTCAAACTGAGATCATGTAGTTTCTATGCAGATTATTCCTCTCCATCCACTTTCTGATGATTTACTGTAAATGAACAACCTGGCATAAAAACGGCTCACTCAAGATATGAGGCACCAGCTGAACAGCTGAAAAATTACAGAGCAATAAGTTTGCAGTCTAAATGCCAGAGGAGCTTGATATCAGTGTTGTAACAAAACCAACAGGGCTGTTTGGTAAGGAGCCTATCCCTGACTAATGGGAACAGAAACTTTCTCTGATGACCCCTAAAGGGGATGTTGGTGTCTGTAATGTTGAAATGAAGGAAATCTTCACCAGGTGAAAAGCTCGGGTGGGGGGGAGCTAGAAATCCAAGTGCTTCCTAGCTCTGGGGCAGAAGGTGCCCAGAAAGGCCAAATGTCCTGCACAGACCAGACAGTTGCACAATGGGCCATCACAGGACAGGAATTCACAGAACAGCAGGTGTCCTTCTTTCTTATTTCCACAATTTTTACAAGACATATGGCACTGCAACACACTTATGGGAGTCCCTCATTTCTGGGTGTTCCTGAGTCAGTCATTGTTAGCTTTTTCAGTTGGGATCTGGCATAATGTTTTGAAACAAATCTCCTAGTTGTCCTTACCTGCTTTACTTTGGTTCATGATGCAGGACCGAGTGTATGAACTAGACTGGAAGATGATCTCCACGAAAGTGTCCAATACGCTTCAGCTGCTAATGGCAATGGCCAGTTCACAGGGCCATACTATTAACACATAACACTATTAAGAAATAAATCGACTCCAACACGATACCCATTTTGAGGGAGCATCCTCAGCACCAGCTATTTTGCTCCCTGCATCCAGCCATGCTTGGCTGCCTCGCTGCTTAGTATAGACTTAGTATAGCCAGTGGCCACGTAGCAGCTCTGTTAAGGGAAATGAACAGACAGAGCAGCACAGTGTGTGCAAGGCTCAATTATTCCTTTGTGTTTCCAGGCATAGACAAAATGGTAAATGAATAAGCCACACACATCACATCCCAGCATTGCTGAGCAGCAAATACTTACAGGTCTAGAGCACTACTTAATCACCTGCACCAAGGAACTGAGGTCTGTCCACAGCAGCATGTGCTTCCAAGTTGTGCTCTGACCTAACACCCCTCACAGCAAGCACTGTGCACAGACTGCAGAATTTTTTGAGTATGACTGGCATAAAGTTTATTTCTGACCTTCTGCTACTGAAAGGTTAGAAGTAAAACAGGCACAATCAACCTAGGCAAGTGAGACTGAATCAGTTCTACTATTTTTCAAACATGGGCACTACCATCACACTGAAAGCAAAAGCAAACATCAAGAAAATAGATGGTGTCTATTCTAGTCAATGGTGACTCCAAAAAAGACGTGACTTCTAAGACAGAGAAGGAATCCAAAGCATTTTCTAGAAGTAAGAGTGTGTAAAATTAAGATTACATAGCACCACTATGAAACCGAGAACCCTCAGCTGATGTAAGCCTAACACACAGAGTCAGAGAGCTATAATGCAACAGAAAGTAAACACTTCAGAGTTTCTCAGGATTTACTTGTGAACCACTTGTCTTTACCAGAATCAGAAAGAGATGCTAGATGCACTAGGCTATGTCTGATGGAGGTTTAGGCAATGACCCGTGTGAACCCATGGCCTGAGAACCAGTCCGCAACAGATCTTAGCAGAGAGGACAGAGCCTGTGGGAAAGAGCAGCAGCTCCAGAGCAAAGCAGCTGCAAGAAACAGCAATGAAAGGAAGAGGTAAGAGTTCAGACCTTCTTTGATATGTAAGAGTGTTGACACAAGAAAGAGATACAAATAAAGACGGAACACCGAAATGGTGTTTTTAAAGGTCTGACCAGGTACTCTTGACATCAAAGTAAATCAGTGGTGATTATCCTGCTTAAGAGTGCACATGTGGACCTCAAACTCAACATTAAACACATCACTATTATTCTGATACTCTTGCCTAGCCAGTGCCTGAGAGCACACTCGGCAAAGGGACAGAGTTTACGCTATTTAGCGAAAGGAAATCTGTAAAAGTGGTTGACAGGCTGCATTATGAAAGGCAGCCAGGCTGCAAGCGCCTTTTTCCTCCTCATAGGAGAGGGTCTTTTTGCAGGTCCAGCTCAGCAGTCAGCTGTTCCTCAGTGCAAGGTAAGGATTTACCATCCAGCCCACAGAGAATACAGTCAGCATTACTCAGCTAGACTGAGTTGCAGTTCATGCTGTAATTTAGGCATCTGTTGAAATGCTCTTTTGCACTGCAAAGCATGCAACTCAGTTGCAGGACTCGTGACACTTAGCATGTTACTCTGTGTTAGCAAATGCTGTAACCTCTGACAAGATCTGACTAATTCACTTGGCTCTCAGGGGAGAGACCTAAAGTCATGCACAAGCACAGAAATGATTGGCTTGATTTTCACAACTATAAAGCACCCAGCGCTCTAAATGTTCAGAGGATTAAGTGTTAAAGTTTTGGTTCAGCCTCTTTTAAAGAAAACAGATGCAACTTTGCAATTAGTTGAAGATCTCAAAGGTTTGAGGTAGCTTAATACAGTTAAAATTTGCACCCGTGTCGTCTTTGAAGACGAGATGAATCATTTGCAAAATTAGTTTCAGATGGAGGCTCAGGTCTTGGGCGGCTTCAAAGATTCCAGGCTGTTTGGAAGGGTTTCAATTTGCATCCATAGCCAGTTCAAAATGAAAGATGAACCAAACTAGCTAATATATATTGAGATAGACTGTGAGGCTCTTCTTTGCCTGTTCCCTGGAGGTTAATTCTATCATAATAAAAGGTTTCTAAAAAGAAAAATAATATTTCTTTTCATATAATTTACCCACATGGTAAAAATCTCTTTACTGTTATCCTGTACTGCTGTTGTGTGCCTGCCATAATTGAACAGCCTAATGCAAAAAGAAATATTATACAATCTGAACACAGACATAATGGGTATTGAAAAAATCCCTGGCAGCAGCCAGAAGTTAAATAAACAAACAAAAATTATCTTGCCTAGGCATAGCACTTCTATTAAAGGAAGCAAATAGATGAAATGCCTTTGTGTTGGAGAGCAAAGCATTTCTATATATATTCATATATATTCAATTCCAGCTAGTTGTACATTTTCGTTATAGAAACATTTGTGATTTTACAGCATGAACATCTCCCTCTGCTTTATGATGTCTCCTGGACAGAAAACCTTAGCTATTCAAAAATATTATGAAGGTGTGGAGAAGAAATGGAGTGAAGCAAAATGGGAAGTGGATTGCTAGTGACTGGCACAATCATGCAAACATAGCTTTGCAAGAATAGTTTTAAGAATTTTCAGGTTAATACTGCAGATGGAAATTAGGCCCACATGGTAAAATGCTTAGAAAGGCAACTAGGCATTGAGAGGTAAAGCCATCAAAAGCAGTGAGGCAGGATTAACGGTGCTTATAGACTTGGTAGTTTTTTGGTTTTTAAATCTGATCGTATCAAGCAATATTAAGGAAGCTTTATGTATTTTGTCTTCCCTTTTACTTATTTAGGCAAAACATAGTTTGCTAACTATGCTTCCCCCCGCCCCCCCCATGACAGTTTTGAGGACAAGGGGATGAGGTACAAACTGTAAATCATGCAAGAAATTTAATTAATTATGTAAATCATGCTGGAAAACAGAAATAGAGAAAAGTGACCATTACTCAGAAGTTATAAACTAACCAGGCACAACAAAGATTAAAGATGTTATCAAACAAACCTGTATCTTCCAACAAGTTCAAAAGGAATGTATAGCATTAGATCTGGAATATTCTAACTGCTGCTAAGATATCCATGCCTATTATATCTCCGAACTCTCGCAAACAAGTATTAGTATGTTTTACTTTGACCACATCTGGGTGACTGTCAGCTTCCTCCTAAATCTTGTATTTTTTTCATATAAATATTTCCCCCCCAAACCCCCACCTCCTCCTCCTCCCTGGCCCCAGGAGGCATATCCTTTGCTGGCTTTACAAGCATGACATCCTTTAACAATAACTTGGAATGAAAGAGGTTGAATTGTATGCAGTTACAATATCAGTTCTAAACATGTCAGGGCTTTAGGCACTTAGCTATATGACTCTTTTGGAATATTCAAATATGCCCTTTTCAAAATATACTGGAGAAAAATGCTAATTAAAAACATTTTTCTTCAGGCAGTACAATATCCCAATATTTCTTAATTGGCACATAGATTTCTCACAACAGTCTACCTGATAGCAAAAGTTTTGGGAGCAAAAGATTTTCGCCCACGTTTCAGTATTTCCTCTGTTATTTTGTTATTATGTTGTTAAGTTTATATCTGGAAGGAGAGAGAGGACAGTATGGAAACTAATTAATCAAGCCCCACACCCATCCATCAAGAAACGCATATCTTAACCTACATCTTTACATTAAAAGACTTTTCTGACTGTGACTGGGCCACTGCGTCCAGCACAAGCCATGTGGAATCAAGCTCCATAGCTGGATCAGCTAATGAGAATTGAAAAGCCAAACTAACAAGGGTTCTGCTAAATTGGAAAGTTCATTCGTACAAGTCATGTTTAAATTCCTAAACGTATAAAAGGCTTTGTAATAGTGTCACTATCAAAAGAAAGCTCTAAAAGAGTGGATGCATATCAGGGAGCTATTCAAGCAACAGCAAATACAGCTAATAAAGAGTAAACTTAAGGAGAGCTGTGATAGAATGCTAATGCAGGTTCAGAGGGAATAACCTTTTTAATACTACCAGGATGAGTATCTGTGTGCATGCATTTGTTTATTTGTTTGTTTTGGTTTTGTTTTTTAACCAGTTCAACAAGAGCTGGAGTAATTCTGAATCTTGCTGTGACGCCAGAGTACAGAAGTTTGTCTCCTGCTGAGGCAGTGTCCAACCAGTGACACCGTGCCCTTCCCCTTTCTGAAGGTCAGTGTTTTCATTCACATCACGAGCATCACTGATTTCTACACTAGGATGCCCACTATTTATGTTAATAGTTCTCTTAAATACTTGATAAAGCTCTACGACAAGCACCTGGGGACTCTGGTCCATGCACCAGTCCTTGTAGATGGAAAACTTCATCATCCAAGGTAGGAAAGAAATCAAGACTTAAGGACACTTCCTGCTGATGGTTTTTACGAGAAAATGGCTCATTTAAGATGATTTATTCTAATCAACAGTCTCAATTACAGCTGCTGTGAAATCACCTTAGAACAGGCAGTTCCTTCAGAAGGACTCAAGCCACATGGCTGTTTCCTGTTTAGCTGGACTTCTATTTGGCACTGAATTTCTGCAAGTCTGTGCATTTTTAATATATCAAAATGAAAGCCTTATGCTTCCTGCCTTATGAAGACCAGTGTGGTAGTTGACTGCAGATCTCACAAAGACTAGGAATACAGTCTTTAGAAGTGCTGGCTGGGTGACTGGAACAGCAAAGACTATTATTAGCTGTAGTCTTCATTCCTATTGGGTTGATATGTATGTTTTTCTCTTTCTTGCAGGGGTTGGGATTATTCCCTGCTCAGCATGTAGGGTTTTCAGTTTGTAGTTGGGGTACAAAAAGTAGTATTCAAGACCTATCTAGTGCAACAGCATAAGCAATTTAGTATCATTATAGCATCACAGAATGTATGGAGGTGACTAAGTTTACCTTAAATCAGGTGAGCTGAAAGTAATGCTACAGGATAACAGAATCACAATGAAGAGCAACTGATGGTGATCAGCTGTCAAGTACAGTGCATGTTCATGGGTTTTGGTGCTCAGTTAAATCAGAGTTCCTTTCAAAAAACCAAAAAGAGAAAGTCAAAATGGGATAGTGTCATGAAATTGGTGATTTTATTTCGGCTGTCATAATACATTCTCTATCATGGCATCTGAGGGTTGATCTTAACCTTTTCTTTGATCCTATCTGGTTTTGCTCTTACCATTCACATCTTTATCACCTTACCAAAAGCTGTTGCTAAACTTATTTAGGGCCACATTGGCGTAGGACAACAAGGAGCATTTCAAATACATCTAAAAATACAAAGCTATGAAGCTTTTTGAGCAAATATCCCAACTCTCCTTTGATATGGAGACATTCAGAGGCTTCTGGGAAACAGACTATGTGTCAAGGCTTATAACAGTTGGGATCAGGTTACCTTTAAGACTCTCATTTAAGTCCAAGCAATCATGAAGAAGCAGCCAGAAGAGTATTCCAGTCAGAAATCCACTTCTCTCTGTGGTCAGATGAGATGTGGATTTATCACCTTTCTTGATATTAGTCAGAACCAGGCAAATTGATACTTGAGGACAGAAATAGTAGGTCCACTGGCAGAAGGAATGAAGGTTGATTGATCCATGAAGAATGCGTGAATGGAAGATTGCTCACCAAAGCAGACTACTCAGGAAAGTCTACTGGAAGCACCCATACATTGGTATTTGTGTCACTGGAGGTTTGGATCTGTACTGGTGTCTGTCTAGATTTCAACTTCGTGCATAGATTATTTGAACATTGAGCAGTCTCTGGATCCCACATGAAGAAATAGGAATAAAGTGAAGGCAAAGAAAAGTCACTCCCTGGGTAGTAGTAGCTCAATGGAGTAGGAGTCATTTGTATTACCATGGCATCCTTCTTGATCAAGCAATGATGCACCATGAATGTAATCTACTTAGAGTCTCAAGAAAGGTAGCCACGTTTGTGACATCTTTGACCCAAAGAAACTTGCTATGGACTCCAAAAATACAGTCGGACAGGGCAAAGGCAGGGCTGAGAGGGAGGACCAAACTGAATTTGTTTCCCTTTGCCCTGCCCACCGCTCTCCATGAAACAAGCTGTTTTCTCCTTTCCTTTACAGAAGCAGATCATACAGTGGAGAAAGTGTCAGGAATAACAAGCAATACTGCAGGATAAGTGGTAAAGCCCTACAGAATATATAATCCTTTATGAAGAACTCTTTTGGAAATACCGTAAAAATATCTGTTTGTTTATTGGAGTGAGGCGCACACAGATAAGCTTCCTATCAGTCAGAAACAGTCAGTATGGATAGGCTTTAATTTGCTTTGAGACTTGGAGAAAAAAATTACCTTTCATTCAGGGCACTAACATATCTACACGCAGAATATATTTTTGCCTATTAAGTATTAATGTTAATATGATTTCACATCTGAGTAAATAGGATAGTAGATATATTTCTATACTTGTGCTTTTAAGAACCTATTTGAAGGAGCCAGTTTTAGCCCATTTGTTGAATAATAAAGTAAAGCCTAACTGAGAATATTTTTTTTTTTTAAAAAGTACCATGAGCTTGATTTTAGAGTTAATCCTTTCAAGCTCCATAAATCTTTAGTGACCGTCAGGCTTCTACAAGACTTACCCATATCTGAGCAGCAAAGATTAAGGTATGAGATCAATACATGTAATCAAAATGTGTTTCATTTCTTCCCCCCCTTTCTCAAATGATAGCTAACAAGACCTGGAAAGACTTGAGAGTATGTATCTCTGCAGTTTATTTGCTTTTTGCAGACAATCTGTTCAAGTAAGAGGTTGGTTAAATGCGTTACTGTTTGGTGGAAGGCACTGGAACATTTCCAGTGTGCTACTCTGCAACTTGTGGAAAAAATTAAAAATAATCAAGAAGCTGATACTAGTATTATCCATGTCCATACACATGTTCCAAGGAAAACCATGTGAGACCTGATCCAGAACTCATTTGAGTCATGGGGTTGCAGCAATTTAGACCCAAGCCAGGTCCTCAGCAAACAAAGCGCTTCTTTTAGCATTTCACTCCTGTGTTTAATCCCAAATGTTCNTTCCAGAAGCAACATCACCATCTGCCAGTAAAGGCTTCCAAATTTTTTTTTTTTTTTTAAACAATAATTCCAGGTGGATGGAATCAAAGAGATGCAATGTATCACAGGAAGGTGGCAAGTTTGCATATCCAGGACCCATGAGGGCAATACAAGAGCATACCCTATCTCCACCACCAGCCTTCAGAGTCCAACACGCACCTCTAGAGCACACTACAGTAGTACCAGGTTGTAAAAACCTGTGCTCAACTCGAGCAAAGCTTTCCAAGACTACAATTCAGTACTTAAATAGGTGCCAAGATTTTGAGGGCTGATGCAGGAAGAAAAGTAGAGTCCGTTGAAGTTAATAACTCACTAAAAAGCACCATAAAGAGCTTGATGGCAGCACAGTCTGGGCCATGGCAGCAATGAAACAGATAAAATTGCATTATACCAAAAGGATAAGCATTAGCAGATTAATGACCACATTATAGTCTGAGTGGATGGCAACATCTGTAAGCTTCAGTGACATCTCCTGGCAAATAGTACCACCAGAACCATGGGGAAGAAGGGTGAATTAAACAAGCTTGAAAAGGGACAGGTCGCCATGCCATGTCTTGGGACGGTCCACTTTTGTCTTTAGCAATAAAACCAGGAAAGCTGCAGAGTGCAATTATACAGCTGCTTAAACCAAAAGATTCCAAACCAATTGCAATCAAACCAAAAGATTCTAAAGCAATTGCAGTCTAATAAAAAAATGCATGTTGTTGCTTTAAAAATAACTTGTTCCATGTTAACAAAGTTATGTTTTAAGGTAAGCCTATTAATTTATCCTTTATCTTGTCTAGCGAAAAATCTGACATTAAGTAACCTGACATGCACAAGGCAGTCTGTACTTTTGTGGGTGGCAAATCTGTTCACTGACAAACTTCTAGAAAATCTGTCACCCAGCAGGTTCTGAAAGTCCCAACAAGCAGCAGGACAATCTGCTACAGACCTGCTTGGGCCTTAGCTCTAGGTGGATAATGCACATGGCCATATTGCAGGGGGTTGCTCTCTCTTGGCAAGCAGTGGCTAAATGTCTTTGGCAAGTGGCAAGAAAGCAGGGAAGAAAATTAGAGGTCATAGGGAGCACCATCAAAATGGGCTTATTGGCAAATGTCTGTTGCAAGACAGAACTATAGAGAGGCAAGAGCTCCAGAAACACCTGGGTTCACCAACTGTCTTCCGAATCATTGTCAACTGTACATTTCCATGCATACAGTTCTGCAACAAAATATGCAAAGTTTGTTTGATATATCGAGGATTCATTTGTAGTGTTCCTTCAAACGTGATGCAAGGAGCCAGAATGAATGAAACTGGGGAAGGCAAGCGATACAGGTATTAATAGCTTTGCTCATTCAGGTCAAGCTTCCAGTCCTACGTTCAATAACTTTTTTTGGCAATTCTGGACCCAACAAAAGGATAACCAGTCAAAAGTAACCAGCCAAGCCTGACTTTTCATCTCTTTTTGTCTCAGTGATACTACTGTGTACAGGCTTTTAGGGAGTGCTTGCATTCTTCACCTTTCAAAGTGCAGATCACCATGCAGTGACCAGACTTAACTTTACTACTGAAAATCACAAGTAATTCTGCGGCTTTACTCTGGTGGGAAAATGGGTCTCAATCCACCAATATGTATTTGATACCTAAAACCCAAAGAGGCCAGACTGAAGAATAAAGAAAATCCCAAAACACACACACACAAAAATCTCTCTTCCTACTCAGTGACAACACATGGAAGATTACCAGAAAATCAGATCTCAGCTGGTTCTTGACCACTCAAGATATTATTCTGTGTACACAAGATTTTTAAATGTCAGATAATGCACAAGTCACATCTCACCTGCTTTACCACACGCCTAGCATGCCCAAACACTGAGGCAACCACTGTGCTTCACTTCTTTCCTTTTCCAGGGCTCTTAAAACACCTAGAATTGAGGCAATAGACAGTTTAGAAATGATTGCCTATTGAGACTCTGTGGTATAATGTTATATTCCCTAAAAAATAATTTGGTTAGGTGATACTTCTTAAATGATAAAACAGAAAGAAAAAAGCCTTCTGTTTTTACTTCAGAATAAATAGAAACAAACAAACTCCTGCATCACTGAAGAAGTGAAGCCAGCATCTCATACTCGTCTTTACTGATTTGAGGCCAGGATAAATTATGTGATCATCTAAACCTGTATTAGAAACCTCAGAAATATCTCAGTTGCCCTTGTATGATTACTGATATGAGACAGAAAAAATAAAGTGAAATTGCACAACTTATTTATACCAAAATAGGCCCGTTTTCATTTAAAAAAAATCAATTTAGAAAAAATAAACAGGCTTAGTTTTCCTATCAAAATAACCTCTTTTTTTTTTGCACCAATTGATTCTGGGTAGGAAATACTTAATCCCTTGTCTGGGATACAAGCCGTTGGTCAAAACTGTAGAAAACAGGCCATTGATGACAAATAAGGCTGTACTAAAAATATTACACCAAAAAAATGCATGAGTTTATATGAAAAGTAGGCAATGCATTGAGGCCCTTATAGTCCAAGGAGCAATGAAAAGGCAACATCATGACAAGAAGAAAAAAAAAATCTATGTTGTCTATACAATTTTGACTTAGTACTGGAGGTTAATCCATCCTAGGTTTCTGTCAAACGGTAGTGACACCATTAATCATTCTTTGACTGGAAGTGATGACAAGATCTCTGGTGCTGTGTGGGAAACATGAATTTTTCTTCCTCAAAAGATGCAAAGATTTGGAATGTGGCTTCATTCCAAACTGGAGAGAAAAGTACAAAAATTATATCAAAATTATCTGAAGGGAGTGTTTAAACAAGTTGTTTCAGTTCTTTAGACATCTAAGCTATTTTAACTTTTTTTTTTCTTTTGCTATATAAAAAAAAGTCACACTGGAAACAAAGCTAAGACACAAAAATCCCAAAACAGAACAAATGGCAACATCAATAATAAAACTACAAACATTTCATTAAACAAATACAAATATTTCATTTGGAAAAGTACAAATACAGGAAAAAAAATCAGGGTTTTCAAGAAGTGTCTTCTCCTTTCTTCCTTCTTAAGAAAAACAACCACAAAACCTTTCAAAATTTTGAAACACGTTTTGCTCTGCATAGAATTTCAATAGAACAACTCCCTCAGTGTTTCCCCAATTGGTTGCCTTTTTGAGAACTGCAAACAAATTATACATTAAGCACCCCAGCCTACACAGGGGATTGAGGCACCTACTGCTTAAGAATCTGCAGTCCATTCTGCCTTGAAAGCCTCACACAAATCACCTTTTTCCACTACATCAAGACATAACCAGAGTCCCTTCCCGTTTCTACCACTGCCAACACGCAACAAAGCCTGTAAAGCAGGAGAAAACAGACTGAGTTAATGGCAAATTTCTCTTCGATCTATACTGTTGGGGTCTGTTCTTCATTTACACAGGGGACATGTTACAGCTGCAGCACAGAAGGTAGGAGCAGAGGCCTTGCTCATGCATGGGGCGCCTGCCTGCGTGAAGCACTGTTTGACTTCATTTGCTCTTTCATTATTTCAAGCTTAAACAGAATGAAGTTTCTCTCTTACTCTTCTCCCCCTGGAGGCTTATTCCTTCACCATGTATTTAAAAAACTCTCCACTAATTTCCATGTACATTGTTGTTTGGTGCAGGGAAAATAGATTCTTTTTATAGATTTATTTAATTCACAGATGCTATTTTAATTGGTCTCCTATGCAACTCTCTCTCACTGGGAATCTGTATGGCTCTAGGGAGCTGGCAGCGACTTTCAGCTTTTCCAGGTCAGCGATTCAGATGTAACCAGAGCCACTAGTGACTGAGAATTAATGTGGAAAAAACTGTTTGACGGCCTGTGTGAAATAAAGTAACGATTTCAGTCCAGTTGCAGTTTGACAGATTACCAGGAAAACCAATCGGTGCTTTTATGGGCCTTTTTAGAAAAGGGGCCAGAAAATTAGCTTCTGCAAATTATCTTTCACATTAGGACTGAAGGCAGCCATCAGGCATGCAAGCATGAAGCCTCTATTATCACTACACCTTTGTCATGGTTAATTATGGAGATTTCACTTTTTTTTTCCTCTCTCCAAATTCTGTCAGTTTGATATTCTGGGGACTGTTTGCCATGCTCTGCTTTAGACTAAGAAAGCTAATCTCTTTAGGCTTCATCTATTATCCAGGGGAGGAAAGAAAGCAAGGAGGAAGATACTTGTCCTGAATTATTCTTTACGCAGCCTGACAGAGAATTTAGAGAATCTCCCTGCACTGACTGTAGGGACTGCTTTGGCAGCATAACCTTTACAAAGCTAAAATCTGATTTTCTAACCTTCTCTCTCATTCCCCCACAAACACACTGCGAGTATTGAAATAAATTGTCAATAAATACGTCAGACTGCTTAACTCAGATAAAAGCCCTTTGGCACAGTAGTTAGGGCTCTATCCCTCAAATTTTTAGATCCAGCAAGGCCTAACTGTACATTTTGCTTTGGATTTCTGGCAAAAATAAGCGTTTTTTTTGCTCCATGCTCCTGTTTTGATTAACACGTGCTTGTTTTTTAAACTCTCATTCTTCATACTGACAAGACTTCCTCAAAGACTGGCTTTTAAAACAGTGAGACCATTAGAAGACATAGGTCTTTTTTCTCTTTTTTTTCCCCACAATAGGGAGAAGTTACAGAGCAAATCCATGTCTATAGCAAAATACTGTTCTCATAGACCACAAGATCCTACAGACTTCGAAGAATGGATACACTGATTCAGCTAAAATTAGGGTGTAAGACCCGGATGAACAGAACAAGCGTACGTTCTTCAAATTTCTGTATGATTTTTTTCTATCCTCTCATTAATTCCTACTGAGAAAAAGCGACCAGCAAGGAACTTGGTTTCTTTGTAGTTACTTTGCCAAGCTCTTGGTTGTGTACCAGTACAGGGATATTGGGTTGTTTTTCCTGTGATGTTTGTAATGAGCTGCCAGGGGTGACAAATGAAAGAGGTTGTCAAAAGCTACAACTAAACAACTCTGCAATTTATATGAGCAGGATAGTGTCTATTCAAAAGCATATAAAAAAGATACATTAAATTCAGCTTTTCTCACCAGTATAAGAAGAAAAGGTAGGAACATCTTTGCTTAATGTCATGCAAGGAAAAAAGCAGAATTAGAAATGAAAAATTTCCCAGGGGAAAGAAAAGATGCAGAAAGAAACCCAAAGGCCCATTTAGTCCATGGCAACAGAAGTAGGAAGCAATATACAGCTAATGCCTACTTATTGAGTACTTTCCTGGTTTTAAGACAAACTTTTTTTCCCCCTTCCTTGTCATATCTTGTTCTAGTGCTTTTTGCCAGGAGAGGAAATCATTCTGAGTCTACCAGATGTCTTCCCTGCTTTGCATAATATGGAGTTCTGAGGTTAAGAAGTTCAAATTCATTTCGAGTTTATGGCACCCATGAGAAGTTGAGAAATTCAGACCTACTGCAGAGAAATGAAAACAAACTTCTGCTACCTCACTTGAGGACAGGGGATGCAGGGCTACCTTGTATGCAACAGAACTTGATTTTCTGCCTTTTTTTCTTCCTTCTATTCAATGGCAAATTTGCAGTAAGCTTTAACAACTTCTGAAAGTGTTGACTATTGGAAACAGCTGTTTGAAATCCACGGCAGTCCCCAGTCCCATAGAAGAATTTAAATAGGTAAACTGCTGTGCAGCAATCCACAAATTAGTACGCGTAAATGCATTATCTTCTATTATAGCTGTCAGTTCTGGAGGGTCTTGGTTCAATGCCAAAAGGCAGTGAGGCTGTACAGGAGAGTGCATACCACAGAGCCTTCTGATGGCATGGCTCTGACAACATGGGCAACTGTTCCTGTGAGGCTTAGGCTTTGAGATTCTGCCTGAGCACAGGTTAAAAAAGCAAGACAAAAAAAAAATAGCAGCAGAAGAGCAGTTGCTCTATCAAGGGGTTTTCTAATTACCAGGAATGAAGTAGGGTAGGTAGGAAGTCACAGGAAATGGTATCATATTGATAACCAGGATGCGATCAGATCCTCAGCTGGTGAAAATTGGCATGGATCAGGTCATGGTACAGTTATTTAAGCAAACAGAGAACCTAGGCTTCTTTTGTTAACATAGTGAGCAATATATACGCCTTATAACTCTGCCATGGGAGGATATCCGATAACAAAAATAATTGCATGCCAAGGATTTCACACCTCACAATTCTCAGTGTCCACACAACCTGAAACATGGAAGGGAGGACCTCTGGTCAAACGTGCATCGGTTCTAGCTTTCTGAATGTCTACTTGCACCTGGGGAGACTAGATGTAAAGCATACAGGTGATGGATGGCACAGTTATCCACAGTTTACCTAGGAATCCTTAGTTTAGCATATGGCTAAATACTCTGAGAGCAAAGGGATCAGGTGAACAGAAAGTCAGTTCTGAAAACAGACTGGAAGCAGCCCAAGGAAGAGAAGGTAGGGCTGCAGCAACACTTGGCTTAGACACCTCAGCAGTGTGATTTGCAACTGGAGACAGTTTGTCTTGGGACCGAGGGATTCATTTCTGCCCTTTCCGTTCTCTCCAAGCTTTTTGCTGCTCCTAAGCGCAGCTGCTGCAGCTCATAGCTCTCTTGTCAAGGTAAAAAGCACTGCTTTACTCTCTCCCAATACACCAGATGATGATGCAAAGCAGTTCAGCAGTAGCCACACAAGTAACTGCCAGCAAGGCAGGCAGCTAAGGGGTAGAAGCCCTAATAGTCACCAAAACATTAGGGAACAGGATGCACCAGATTAGATAACACCACAGTTGGTGGGGGTCCAGAAGCGCACAATCAAACGAGACAGCACTATAAGCTGAAAACATAGGGAAATGAGTAGTTCTTACTCCAAGACCTAGCTGTGCCTTGAAGCTAAGTTAGGAGCTGAAAATTCAGCTCAGGCCCCAAGAGATTCGGGATTTTTGTCAGCACCAGACTGCAGGCAGAACTAGCTCTGAGGAAAAGCGGCCAGGACTGTCACTGGGGCTGCTTAACTAGGTGATGCTGACAAGCAGTTCAGGTCATGCAACGAGGAAGGGGACTTGGGGATCCATTGCTACCTCTTACACAGTGATGGTATTCACAATTAATTCAGCAATTAATTTCCACTCATACAAACAGCAGTGTCATAGTTAAGCATCACAGAGAGGCAGACAGAAGAAAGGATACATAGTTTCTAGCTGCAAGGTTTCACTGTACTGTAGCCAAACAAATTTTGTAGAATGAATGCTATTCTCAAGGAGAGGCAGAGCCAGCAAGGAGAGAATGGGGTTGCATTCCCACCCACTGAAATAAGAAGTCCATAGAAATGACAGGAATTGGGGATGCTGGAAAATTTAAGTTGCCAGGCAATTCCCTGACTGCTTCTCTGTGGTCTCTGTAAAGTATCCACTTTCAGGCTGGAAGAAGCAGTAGACGGAATTTCTTAGGCAGTGGAGAGCATAGGGAAAACAGAATAAAAGATAAAGAAATCAAAAGTTTCTTTAACAGTCCATAAGGCTAAAGGAATGAGATACTATCTATTGCTTTTCACAGCATGTGCGCAAGGTCAAATTCTGAAGCAAAGTGGGCGTTAATGGGTGCATCAGCCTGTACATACATAAAGCTTTCAACACTCATGTCTGCCTCATACAGCTGTACTATTTACTTCTCTTAGAGCACTGAGATGCACAGCGTATGTCACCATGACCTATCCAGATCTGCTGCAAGAGATCTGCTTTACCATGTAAGACTTTAGGGACTCCTCAAAACAGGAGAGAGCCATATGTATTCATAATCAGGAAGAATTTCATGGCTATCAGGCTATTCAGATACTCTTTTTTTTTTTAAGCCATAAAATACTAAACTATGTTCAAGAACCTGTTTGTGCTGTATCCTACTGCCACCAGCCCTACGCTCTTTCCAGGAACAGGGAAACAGGCTGTTGCTGAACTTTCTTGGCCTTTACTGCAGGGAAGAGAGCACGACAATTACAGCAGAAAGTTCCAAGCAGCAGCTAGCTAAGTTCAATGCCTAACAGCATTGTGTCCCAGAAGCAGCCACTCTCTAACCCACATTTTGAAACAGCAATTGCTTGCAGGAACAGGGCTAGTTCTTACACTGATTTTAAACACTACCACTAATCATTTTGTATTTTGACACTAAGAGGCCATTTCGGTGAATTAGTTTTCTGTGTTTCTTTAGGTTTCTTGTCTTCTTTCGCAAGGTTTGGAATTAGTTGTTATAGAAATAAGGAATGCTATAATAAAATGGCCAAAACCTACAGCAGTGAGGTAAGGCAACTCAGTTTCAGCTGTTGTCTTTAAAACTTGTTAAAAATGTCAGGGAAAAAAATAGATTCAGCTTTAATGTATTTAATTGTGATAGTAGCCAAGCCCAACTTTATCATCTAAGGATGCTTTGTACTGATAGAACAGAGGTGAGCACTTTCAGAAGGGAAAGTATCTTACATTAGGGTGGGACGCATCACTCTAGGGAAGTGTTTACCTTTCTGTGTAAATCAGTTTAAACTAGCTCCTGACTTTAGGGTTGCTATAACTAGGTAAAGCGAACATCACTGTTTTCATACTCCTCAAATAGACCATGCTTTGCTGGAAAGTTAGCAACCACAGATTGCTTGAAGCAGTGAGACAACTTCAGATCATGGTTACAACTGCTAGTCATCTCAGACTGTATGTTAAGGGAAGTTTCTCAAGTGTCAGTAAATTAATTTTAAATAAATATTCAGTGAGTTATAGAATCCAGTGAACACAGATTAAAAAAAACTTATTGTAAAACATACTTGTTAAATGCTTATTTTTTATGGTTTGTCCAATCCTCTAAATTAGAAGAAATTTTGAACAGCTTATAAAGCGCATGCAAGCTCCACTTGATTGTCCTTGCTTCTCTTCATTCAAATGAAGTATTACTCAGTGTGAATACTTTCAGTCTAGCACAACAATTTGGGGTAGCAACACTATCCAGCATGGAGTTTACAGTTAATTCCTTAGGAAAATACTCTTGTAATACAAGTTAAGGTACGGCACAGCTGAAGCTTGCGCTCATTCTAGGGACAGATGTTCCCTGTAGTAGCAAGGATCCTGGGAGGCTGTCGTTAGCAGGCATCATTTTTGCTATTTCGGGAGAAAGCGAGGAATACTTTACATGTAGATGCTTTGGAAACGTGCCTGACTTAGACACAAGAAGACCAACTGAAGTCCCAGCAGAGAGAAAAATTAAATGTGAACAGATGGACTAATTCAGCATTTTCAAGTAGTGAAATCCAAACGTGAAAGAAACCTGGNTCCAGGGGCTTAGTTTCAAATCAAAATTCAATGTACCACTCACTAGACTTGTTGCTCTCAGTCTATTCAAGAAAATCCAAGCAACCTGCACGGTTTGTTATTTATGTGTGCCAATATTATCTGTTTGGAAAAGGTCAGGATAGAAGAAAAAGTTCTCATAGGTTAGCCTTAAAGTGCCCTGCCAGAGGTATACAAATACTGAAACAACTCTTTTCAACATTGCCAGCTT
>VXAL01018549.1:252-20372 GCA_013399475.1 Chauna torquata
GTTCTGCACCTGGGAAGGAGCAATGAGTCAGCAGTGTGCCCTGGCAGCCAAGAGGGCAAACCCCATTTTGGGCTGCATTAAACACAGCATAGCCAGCTGGTCCAAAGAGGTGATTCTCCCACTATACTTAGTGTTGGTGTGGTCTCACCTTGAATATTGTGTGCAGTTCTGGGCTCCACAAAATATATATATAAAAAGGATATAAAAAGGATATCAAGATACTTGAATGCGTCCAGAGGATGGCAACAAAGTTGATAAAAGGGATGGAATGCATGTCCTGTGAGGAGAGGCTGAGGACACTTGGTTGGTCCAGCCTGGAGAAAAGAAGGCTAAAGAGGCAACCTCGTTGCTCTCTACAACTTCCTGAGGAGGGGAAATGAAGAGGGCGGTGCCGGTCTCTTCTCCCTGGTAACCAATCATAGGATGCACAGGAATGGCACAAAGCTGCACCAGGGGAGGTTCAGACGAGATATTAGGAAAAATTTCTTTACCGTGAGGGCAGTCAAACACTGGAACAGGCTTCCTAGTGAGGTGGTTGATGCCCCAGGCCTGTCAATGTTCCAGAGGCATTTGGATAATGCCCTTCAAAACCATGCTTTAACTTTTGGTTAGCCCTGATGTGGTCAGGCAGTTGGACTAGATCATCTCTGAAGGTCCCTTCCAACTGAACTATCTATCTTAAATTCCAGGCCAGACTGCCAAAGGGGAGCCACATGCCTGAGGAGACAGGTAGGAACCGACTGCCAGTTCCCATACTGGAACTGCAGCGCTCAGGCCAAACGCCTATTCTAAATGTGGAAAACAAGGAGGGGACAAGGCAAGACACGTTGCTGCTCAGGGTGAGTTTTGCAGAAGTCACATGAGCTCTGTCACTGAGCGACTTGGGACCATGAAGAGACAGTTTCCTGTCAGTTTTCCCAGTTGCTTTGACAAGGGAGCACACCCCATTATTGTATCAGTAACGGTTGCTTCAGATTCTGCAGCCCAATGGACAGTGCAGGACAGGCATCCAAGTCACCTGTCAATCATTCCCTCACTGAAGAACATTCCGGAAATGGGGATAAAAAGGGTCATACCCGTGTGTAAACCCTTGGGCAACATAAAATCCAAAAATGTTTCTAATCCTGCTGATCATATTGGTCTGAGCTGTTTTATGGTCTTTATCAATGCAGATAAGAAATGCACCACTGCAATATCACATATGCTAGGGGACTGCAGGCAGAAGCTAAGACATTGCTGCACTGGAAAACAGACCTCTGTGTTTTTTGGGTTTCCTTCCCTCACTCCTGAAAGGCACAACATAATGTCAGGGCAGAGCATGTCCATGCTGCTGGGGAGCTCATGATCCCCATAACAAACCATCTTCCATGCATATCCATGCACTCCAGGCCTGTGTGTCCCACACCACAGCAGCACATGCAGGCCTGAGACCCGCTCTTGAACCCAGTCACTGGGCTGCACTCCCATCCTACAGATGAAAAACCTGGGCAGTTGTTTACAGAATCCAGGCACCTGCAACATCAGCCATCTGCTTAGAAAAAGTCTCTCCCCATTCATCTCTACATCCACTGAACACTTGTATTTTGGTTAAAAAATGCGGTAATCAAGAGGCAAAAGTTAGTGGTTTTAAATTCAACAATGTAGGGAGAGGAAGCAGCAGGGCTCTGATTTGATTACACAGTTAAACCTGAGGTTTCTCTCCTCCCACACTGCATGTATTCAAAAGCAGGGTGTAAAAACGTGGGTTTTGTTCGAAGCTGCCTTTTTGCTCAGAGCCTCTGAGGTAAGAGACCTGTGGGGGCTGAAACCAAGTGGGGCAACCAAGTCATCTTGCTTCAAACAGCTGGAAATGGCCCTGCAGGTCAGCCACTCATCGGGGCTGCATGGTGTGCGGCTCTGTTGTGCCCTCACCCACCCCCCAGCTCCGTCTCAGTGCCAGCCTCCTGCAAGGCTTTCAGGGGTGGGACATGCTCTCCTTCCAGGTTTTTGACCCGTTTCAGGCACCGATGGCCCACCAAGGAGGGGCCACAACGGCACTACCTGAAGCGTTGTGGTGTCAGAAAGCGCCGGGCTCTCCAGCATGGCCGAGGCAGGGGAAGACGGCGCCCGCCAAGGAGCAGAGGCGAGACGTTGCCCTGGCAACCGCCCCACGGCGGGAGGGACCTCGAGCGGGGAGGGGGTGGTTGCTAGGAGACAGCCGCGCAGGCGCGAGGGGCTTGCGCTGCACGCGGCCACCTCCCGCGGCGCTGAAAGGAGGCGGCGCGGCTCGGTCAGGTTCCGCTCCGCTCCTGAGGCGCTGCGGGCTCTTTCGGTCCTGCAGGTACCTCGCAGCCTCTCTCCGCCATGGAGGTGGAGGATGACTTCGGTGAGGTTTGAGGTAGGGTCTGGCGGGTGGAAGGGGAGGGTGGCCCTCCGCCCCCTCCGGGTCTCTTTCCTGGATTGCCTTTGCCGTTGCGAAGCAGATGGAGCGGGATGGGAGTTCAGGTGCCGTCACATGACCTGCCTAGAGGGCGTTACAGGCGACGGTAGGTCTGGCTCTGTCTCCACGCTCGGCGTGACTGAGCCAAGAAGGATCCCGTGAGCTGGACACTCCAGCTAGGTCGGTGCTGTATGCGGTTACCATACCAGGCGTGCTTGTGGTGTGGATGGGGTCTGACCTTTAGGAAGCGTTCGAGTAAAGTGACTTCATTTGGTTAAAGAGTTGCTTCCACCAATAGTTGCTTCAACTGATTTCTGATGTGCACAGTTGGAATTGTTTTGGATTTGTGTTTGTATGCAGTGTTGCTAAGGGTCAGGGATCTCAACTGCACGTGGCATTGCTTTGGTGCCCCAGAGGCTTTGCTTATAGCTGCATTTTGACTGATAACTGTGTCTGTTTACCTGATTGAGCCAGTTCCTGGGACTTCTGCATTTGCTGTTTTATGTAGCAGTAAGGACTCCCTTTCCTCTCTATCAGGTACTCATCCTTGCCTCCTGCCTTGTACGGGTAACATAGCTTGTCTCATCTCCTGTTGAGCCAGTTCAGAGAGGAGAAACCACTTCTGATTGCTCTTACAGGAACAACTGAACCAGTACAAAGCTAGTTAATCCATCTTAATGATGAAGTCTTTGGTTTTCAGCTGTTATAATGACCTAAACTGGCTGATGGAGGTGAGAGGTGCTAACAGGCAGCAGAGCTGATGCAGCAGCATTGCACAGCTGGGGAGGAAGGAAGGATTGGGTACTACATTCCTAGTGGTTCAGAACATGAAGTCAGCTCAGTGGACTGAGCACCAATTCACGTATAAGAGAAGGGGATGTGATGGCAGAGGAGAGGCTAAACAGCAGCAGCCCATACTTACATTTATTTAAGCTGCTTTGCAATCAAATCCTAAGTGCACCAAAAGCCTGTGCAAAAAGACCAGCAGGGCAGAAATGATGACAGAAGTCTGGTCTGGCTCCCTGGTGAGTTCAGCACACACAGACCCACAGGTGGCAGGGGGACCTTTGCCTCCTCCTGGCTGCCTTTTTTCCTGAGAATATGGAAATGTTTATATATCACATATGCATGCACTCATGCTGCTTCCCTGTTTGTTGCCTGGATTTTCAGGTGTTTTAGTAACTCCTTAGCTCTTAAACAATTTGCATGACTTGGGAGAAACTTCACTTAGAAGTCACATGCACCGTGTTATGCATGCTGCTTCCTCAGAAATGAAATTAAATTGTCTGGTGTCTTTCCTCTAGCAAAACGAGCTGTTGATGAAAAAAGACTTCAGTCTTTTTTTCCTAAAAGTTCAGACTGAAGCTAAAGTTCAGACTGAACCCTAAAGTTCAGACTGAAGCTCCTGAGGGCCCTGGTGGGTTTATCATAATCCCAAAGATTCTCATCTAAGATAGCTGAAAAAGTACTACTGTCCTCATTCATTCTGAGTAACTGTGGTTATCTAGCTAATATGGTAACTTTAAGAGTTATTATGCACTGTGCTACTTACTATTCTCTGTTTTGACTAATGCCTCAGTCATGTCAAACTTCAAAATGAATTTGTCTGGTTATGCAAAACAGGTGCCTGCCTTAATGATGGGTTTCAAAGTAAGAACAACTAGTGTAAATTCCTAAGATCACAGCCCTGATGCAGTGGCATGTTTGCTCCACTTCACTGTGTTAGTGATATTAGACCTTTTCTTTCTAACCGTTCTTTTTCCCCTCTCTGTTCTTCCATTCTACTAGATGTTTTGGATCCAGAGAGGTTAATACAATGTCCATATAATAAGCACCATCAAATCAGAGCCTGCAGGTTTCCCTATCACCTTGTAAAGTGCAGGAAGGTAAGCTGAACTGCCAAACAAGGCACTGAATGGGGATTGTGTGCGTGTGTGCGTCTGTAAATACAATGCACATATTCTCATTCTTGTTGTGTTTTCTGGCTGGCTCGAGTAAGTTCCTGACAAATAGCCCCATTTATCCTTTATTTCATATATTTTTAGTTTAGTAATAGGTTCAAGCATGTGTTAGCTCACCTAAGACCAGTGTGGCTCTTCATGGTTAGGTCAGGGAGGAAATCCCAGTCTCATTGAGCAGCTCACATGGAGATCAGATAAATTCTTCTACTCTTAAGTTGAAGAGAAGACTCAGGCTGAGTTATGTGCACCTCGTCTAGCTAGTTGGAGTAGAAATGGTTTGATGTTGCAAATTGTTCTTTAATTGACAGAAGTGCAGCTACATAGCTGCATTTTTTTTAATGTTGCTAATAAATACTTAATGGCAGAAACTGCATATCCTGGGCTCAGCACATATGGTAGAGGTTTTTTGTTTTTTAACCTCTCAATCTTTTATCCAGAATTTGAATACAAATCACTTTACAGGAAGCATTCTGTCCTCTGTATCCTCAAGGTTTGTTTTTTAACCTGTCAAATGCTAGTAGCTGACTGAGCTTTGGGTTTTTGCTGAGACCTTTTAAAAACCAATTGTTCATCTTTCACCTTACCAATAAGTTTACCAATATATTTTTCAAAACAGTGTAGCAGTGCTGTGCCTTCCAGTGAAGATGCAGCTGTAGGGTATATATACTGGTATCAATACTTATGAACAATTAATTTTGGTGGGACTAGCGGCTTAAAAAATATTAAGTAACAAGTGAAAGTGCTGAGCAGAGCAGCAAGTACCTCCATTTTTCCAGTATTCAAGAGGGCTGAAACTTTCCCTGTTCACTCCCTGCAAATTTTGGCGAAAATGTACATGTGAGCCAGGTGAACAGTATTGGCAAGAAACTATTAACTTTATTGTGTTTCTTGTTGTGTTGCATAACTGATAACCAGTCGGTTTTGCCAAGATTATCTAATTAGAGGGATGAGGTATAATAATGATCACCTGTTAGACTATGGTGGGTTAACACACCAGGTGCCCACCAAGCCACTTAATCATTCCACCTCTTCAGCAAGGACAGGGGGAGGAAACAAGTTGAAAAAACTGAGTTAAGGACAGGGAAAGCACTCACCATTTACAGTAATGGGAAAAACAGACTTGGCTTGGGGAAGATTAATTTATTTCCAATTCCTAACAGAGTAGGACAGTGAGAACTGAGAACAAAAACTAAAAATACCTTCCCCCCCAGCACCCTTCTTCCCAAGCTCAACTTCAGTCTCCATTCTTCTGCCTCCTCCCCTCTCTTCCCAAGAAGTGCAGGGGAATGGGGGCTGCAGTCAGTTAGTGATGTGTTATCTCTGCTGCTCCATCTTGTTCACAGTCTTCCCCTGATCCAGCATGGGGCAGCTCCTAGCTTCTTCTTACAGAGGCCACCCCTGCAGCCCCCCCAGCTACCAAAACCTGGCCACATAAACCCAATACACAGATGCAGTTGGCATCTGTAAGTAATTTGAAGAGGAAGGGCTCAGGGATTATTTTCTGATTCAGGTAAAGGTAGAGCATCTGGGTGAAGATTGGCCTTCTTGCTTGGTAGTTTGTTGGATTTCCCTTTGTTGTGTGCATATCCTATGCATAAAATCCCATAAAGGCTTCCACCTGTTTCAGCTTTCCATTGCTTTGTGCAAAATGCAGCCCTGCCACACAAATGGGAACTCCACAAATAGACCAAATTGAGTCCTGTTAGCTTGAGCTGCTCTAGTGTTGAGAAGCTACAACTATACAGTCAGAACAGCTTGCTTAAGCTGGTTGAAGCAAATGATGGACACATGAGGATGCAGCTGTCCAGACCTGCCAAGGACCTGACTACAGCCAGAGCTGTGGCTGTAGCTTAATAGAATCATAGAATATTCTGAGTTAGAAGGGACCCACAAGGATCTGGCTCCTGGCTTCACACAGGTCTACCCAAAAATTCAGACCATATGTCTGAGAGCATAGTCCAAATGCTTCTTAAACTCCAACAGGCTCGGTGCCGTGACTGCATCCCTGGGGAGCCTGTTCCAATGTGCGACCACCCTCTCGATGAAGAACCTTTTCCTGATATCCAACATGAACCTCCCCTGTCACAGCTTGACTCCGTTCCCTTGGGTCCTATCGCTGGTCACCAGGGAGAAGGGATCGACGCCTGCCCCTCCGCTCCCTCTCATGAGGAAGCTGTAGACGGCGATGAGGTCTCCCCTCAGCCTCCTCTTTTCCAGGCTGAACAAACCAAGTGACCTCAGCTGTTCCTCATATGTCTTCCCCTCTAGGCCCTTCACCATCCTTGTAGCCCTTCTCTGGACGCTCTCCAATAGTTTCACATCCTTTTTGTACTGTGGTGCCCAAAACCGCACACAGTACTCAAGGTGAGGCCGCACCAGCACAGAGTAGAGCGGGACAGTCCCTTCCCTTGACCGACTAGCAATGCCTTGCTTGATGCACCCCAGGATATGGTTGGCCCTCCTGGCTGCCAGGGCACTCTGCTGGCTCATATTCAACTTGCTATCTACCAAACCCCCCAGATCCCTTTCTGTGGGGCTGCTCTCCAGCATCTTGTCCCCCAGTCTGTATGTATAGCAAAGGTTGCCCCTTCCCAGGTGCAGGACCTGGCACTTGCTTTTGTTAAACTTCATATGGTTGGTGGCTCTCCAGTTTGTCCAGATCTCTCTGCAAGGCCTTTCCACCCTTGACAGAGTCAACAGCTCCTCCCAGTTTAGTATCATCAGCAAACTTACTCGAAAGACCTTCTAGTCCTACATCCAAATCATTTATGAAAACATTGAAAAGAACTGGCCCTAAAATGGAGCCCTGGGGGACCCCTCTGGTGACTGGCCGCCAGCCCGTTGTAACCCCACTTACCATAACCCTTTGAGCCCTTCCTGTCTGCCAATTATTCACCCATCATATTATGTTTTTATCTAGCTGTATGCTGGACAATTTGTCCAGCAGGATCCTATGGGAAACCGTATCGAAAGCTTTACTAAAATCCCAAAAGATTACATCAACTGGCTTCCCTTGATCGACTAGATGGGTGATCTTATCATGAAAGGAAATCAAATTTGTTAAACAGGACCTGCCCCTCATGAACCCATGACCTATGACTGCATTGTCCCCCAGGTGCATTTCAATAACTCCCAGGATAATCTTCTCCATAATTTTACGAGGCACTGATGTGAGACTGACAGACCTGTAGTTACCAGGGTCTTCTTTCTTGCCCCTTTTGAAAATTGGCACAACGTTTGCCAGCTTCCAGACAACTGGGACCTCTCCAGATTCCCAAGACTGTTGAAAAAAGAATAGAGAGGTCCCGCGATGATGTCAGCCAGCTCTCTGAGCACCCTGGGATGAATCCCATCCGGCCCCATGGACCTGTATGGATCCAGGTGGAGCAGGAAATCCCATACACATTTGGGGTTGGCTGGGAGTTTATCGTTCCCACAGTCACGGTCCTCCAGCTCAGGGCACCCGGGGTCCTGAAGTCCATCATTGGTGTTGAAAACAGAGGCAGGTAATGACAGTTACTTTGGAGCCTGTGCTGCAGCTGTGTATCAGTGGCAATGGAGGACACACTGCCTCAAGCAGCATCTGTACCAGGCACTTTTGTTTCTACGGCTGTCTCAGATGTAAGTCTGATCCCTGACGAGCAGAGCTGTGCCAGCCAAAGCCAGACAGGGACTGGACAGTGACAAAGTTGTGATTTTTCCCAATAAAGCAGGGGATGAACTAATGTACTATAGTAATTGCTGAGCACTGTGAGTAGAACCTTTGTCTATTTGAAGGAGGTTTTACTTGAATGGTGATTCTGTAGCACCAAAGTTTGCATGTGGAATGCTTCCAGCTCCCTAGCTGTTTTGAAGGGGTTGAAGAGTTTCTCTGGCTTAGTGCCTGCTTGTTTAAAAAAATGTCTGAATAGATTTGCCTAACATCTCTCTATTGTTTTTAAAGTAGCTTCATCTGTGCTTTAAACCATGTAGCCATATTGCTAGCATTGCAGCAAATTGTTAGGAGGTTAGCTGAGGGTATGTTTCATTTGAATCAGCTCAAGGGTGGCTCAGCTTTTTTAGTGAACTTTCAAAGAAGTCTGTTAGACGATTTCCCCTTGCAGTTGTGGTGTCTAAGCAATATTTTGCCATTTCGTGTTTAGTCTTTTTTTAAAGCAACATCACAAATTCCTGTTGCTAATTTATCAAAAACACAAGGAAAAGTGAACTTGAGCAATATGGCACGACTTTGATTTTCCCTTGTCTAGAGCTACCCTCAAGTTGCAAAGGAATTGGCCACGTGCCCCTTCAATGCTCGCCATCTAGTTCCTCAAGCTGACCTCAG
This sequence comes from Chauna torquata, assembly GCA_013399475.1. Classification (NCBI taxonomy): domain Eukaryota; kingdom Metazoa; phylum Chordata; class Aves; order Anseriformes; family Anhimidae; genus Chauna; species Chauna torquata. The sequence continues at coordinate 8,957 of VXAL01018549.1, forward strand.
TGATCACATATCGAAGTGCAGCGACAAAGGATTCATTGAGCAAGACATAGGTAAGAGAACCACCCACGTTCACCATAGGGACTGAGGTCTCCTGTTTGTCAGGATAGCTCATGATAACCAAAAATTGGGAGTCAAATCATTGTCTGTAGTTCTGTGGGACTCAACAGCCTTCAGAAACTTGAGTCTAACTCGCTTCAGTTTATTGGCTAGGTTCATTACAATACTGCAGGTGCTCCTGATAGGCCTTGCACATATTTTGTTCCCAGGCTTTTTGAATAAAAAGATATTTCCTGAGACTGTACATATTGAAATACCTCTGGCAGGAGCTGTGATGCTTTAATGACTGGAAGGACGGGCCCTTTTTGTAGAGATGATCTCCCTTCATTGAGGCTTGACCACTGGTGCCATGTGAAAAGCTGATTTCCATCACATAGTGTCTAAGCTATGAAAAACCCTGCAGCTGGGGCAACCTGAATAGTTCACTCCCACTGAGAGATGAGTCAGCTCCCCTTCTAGGCTTCTCTGCTGCTAAATTTGCTTTGTCTGCCATACAGTTAAGATTCCTGTCTCCTGCCCAGTGAGATAAGGTGGACACTCTGTCCAAAACCCCCCAAATTATTTAGAAAGGCATCCTGTGCTATGCAGCATCGTTTTCGTTCTTTGCAATGGCTCTTAAGCTATTGCCACACTATAGAGCAGATGGCTTTCTGCCTTCTGTAGTGTTGCACTGAGGCTAGCAGTCATGCCTGCGTTCATGTTAGCAGACTTCCTCTCCGCTTGAGTGTTCCTGCTGCCACGTCTCAGGGGACAGAGTAATTTCCTGTTCATTGAAAAAGCTATTTATGGTTGCTTGATTTCTAGTCTGCACCTGGCTCCTGGCTGTACGTAACCTGTTTGCATTGCATGGGGTTTCCTCTAAAGCAAAGAACTGTTTTACACGTTGATCCAAAGTACTTAATGCTTCTGAAGCAGGACAGTCTATAGTCACGGATTTTTCTCCCTTCCTGAAGTCAACCAGTCTTCTGGCTTCCAGAGAGAGCAGGTGAATGCTGTGAGCACATGGCAGGCGCCTCCATGTGATGAAGACTGGGAAACAGGTAAGGAACTTCCCCCTTCTGCCACACTGCTGCCTTTTCCCTGGGTCCTGTCCTCCAGTTCCACTTAGGACAGTGTGGGTCCAGAGATACCATTCACTTAGGTCTCACTTGTAGGACACCTTGCTATGCTCTTTTGTGAAAATATGCATCTCCTGGCTTAGCAGACTTTTCTTGGCACGGAGAACTATTCGACGTGCCTGCTGTAATTGGCATGGAAATATATTTTGAAACATCTGTTCCTTCCCATATAAGCTGTTGTACCTTCTATGCAATGATGAAAACAGAAACATGGTAACTTTTATGTTCCTCAGTTAAATGACAATGAAGTAGACACTTATTCATCAATTCTTATTCCCTCTTGAACATGTAGAAATAATGACAGACACTTCTGATCTGATGTTTGTGCTTGCTGAACTTTCTTAGTTATGAGCCACAACATCTATTTCCTTTTGCAGAGCTGTTGGAGCAGACAAATTCTCCTTTTGTTTGGGGCATGACCAACTCTGTCATAAACAGGTAGAGAGTGCAAGTTCGATTGCTTACAACAGTGTTTTGTATAGGATAATATTCTAGACTTCTCACATCCCAGCTTTGATGGTGGGACATGGGCTGGCTTTGCTGATGTACAAACCCTGGGAGGAGGGAAACATTAACAATGAATGTTTTTATGGTGATGGTTCATTGTTACTTGCTTTCTCATATGACTGGCCCTTACAAGAGAAGGAAGCCCTTAGGGCTGCAAGAACACAGTTATTCTGTGCTCTTTTGTGCCTATGGCAGAGTGCTCTTCCTGCTGCTGGCAAGCGTTCAGTTCCTGCTGGATGTCTGGCCAACGTGCATGGGAGAGAGGTGCTGAGCCACTATGCGAGAGGTGCTCAGCCATTTTGATGACTTGGGAAATGAGGCCAGATGCCTGCCTCTGGAGCCTTTTCAAACAGTTACCTCCTGTTGAACTAATGATTAGCTGGCAGTTCCTTGTGACCTCCTGTCACCTTATACTTTGCAGATGTGGTGGCAGTAGGGCCCTGTGTTAGCAGAAATACCCCTCTTACCCTTTGCAAAGTGTAATCGCAGTTCGGGTTAGGGGGAAGGAGGAGCTTAGTGGGCAGCTGTGAACTTAATGGCTTCAATGGAGTCTTGCCTGGCTTCATTGCTCCAACAGTAGGTCATTATTGCAGGCTAGTTATGAGGTGTGATGGCAACATCAGAGTTGCTAAAGCATGTTAGAAGGTTTGTTTAAGCCCATATGCAGAAATAGTGTTGCAGCTGACAGCTCTGCAATTCTGAATGGGCTCAACCATGGTATAGTGCTCCTTCCATAAGGGGTGTCAGCAGTGCTTTCTGGCTTAATTTGTTACACTTTCTGGAAACTTTATAGTGTTTAGAGCATATATAGCTATTCTAAATATCATCACTGCCAAGCAGCAAAGTACTGTCTCCTTGTGTCTCCGTTCTGCTCCATGATACAGTAAAGTGCATAAATTTGAGTAAGTGCGTTTGTCAGGAGAATTGACTGAAGTCTTTCAGTTCCAGTACCACCTTTGGACAAAAGAATTATCTGCCTTCGAGTGTACGTGCGCCTGAGTCCTTCCCATTCACTGTATCGTGGAAAGGCTGTAAGTAGTGTGCATGTGGTTTTGATGCTCTGACTTCTGCAGACAGTGACAGTTACTGAAATGTCTGGCTGCAGCAGTGCTTTATGGCAACCATTGAATGGACAGCAGAGGTACTATATAACGCAGTCGTCCTTGAAGGCAGCTTCCTAAGGAATCTGGTGCTTGAATCAGGCTCTGTATCTTTCTTTGAAGCATCCTCTGTATGCTTTCTTTTATTTCGTATTCTTGACAGGCCCTTCCTTACAGCGGTGCTGATTTAAGTATCCCTGCTCCCCAGCCACTTTTTCTGTGTCTCCAAGCAAGTCCTTCCACACCATCCACACTACCACCTTTCACACATACCCTCCCCACTTAGACCAAATGATTTTCTTGCTTTTTGCAGCTGTGCTCACTGTCAGACCCAGTGAGGTCAGAGGAGGGGTAAAACTAAGGCTGCTTAAACCACTACTGGGCGGGGGGGTGGAACTATCAAACTACATCTAGAAGTGTGAGGGAGGAAGCTTCTGTGTTGAAGTGACTGGTGCAGAAATCACAGATGATTATTTGCTGTTAGCAGCAAAACAAAAGCTTAAAGGCTCCCTGAGGAATGAGCGTTTCCCACTTGGAGCAACTAGACATGGTACTTTCAGGGCTTTGCAGGCATGGCTTCTGCACAAGCCAGTGCTGTGCAGTTGCCGTAGTATCAGGCTGAATCTGCCACACCAAACAAATATTACTTGTAGGTAAGTGTTGTTCCCAAGGTGACAAGTGCTACCTCAGGCCACTCTCACCTGGGGGAGTGGAGGAATTTCCTTGTCTACATCTCATGCTAAAAGTTGTCTTGCCCTGTTCAGAGTTTGGAATACACTCTTCCCCCTGGAAGTTCATTCCCTCCCAGCACTAAATGGCTCTTTTCCCCTTTCTGGGACTACAGAACTCCTGCAGATGGTAGGTGGTCTCTGGAGTTGATGGCAGGTCTTTGTAGACTTAGCTGTTGTCACATGGCATGCTTTTGCAACATTTGAGTTTTTTAAAACTATGCTTAGTTGCCAAATCTTTTTCCCAAGTGTTTGTTTCGTAAGTTAACTTCACCTGCATTGGTGATCTTTATTGTCACTGCTAGTGACTAAATGGACTGATAAATTTACACAGCACCAGCTGAGAAATCTTCCCTCCTTAGCCAGCAGTGAGTAGTTAACAGCAAAAATGCAGGAGTTGGAAAGCATCTGTTGGTTCACTTGGCAAGTGGCAGCACTGATACAAACTTGTTCTTTTTTGTCCTGTGAGAGCAAGAGAACCCTTAAGTTTTGGGGGTGGGGCATTGGGTGTGATTTCAAGTAGAAGAGGTAGGGGCTAAGTTCCTCTTCGGAGCTCCAAGCTGTGCTTCTCTTTGAGGTACACACTGCTTAGCAGACCAATCTTCTGAGAAATTGTGGGAAGTCTAGTGCTCTTGGCACATGAAATAACCTCTGTATATTTCATAGGCCTCACAGGAGAGAAGTGATAGTAGGAAACAGCATGGGGAATTGCACATACCACTAAAAATCTTGTACCTTAGATTGATGCTTTAAAACAAGCATGTACACTTGCAAAAGAGGCCCATTCAGAGTTTTGTACTTAGCTAGCTATAAATGAAGGGATGGAGTTATGCTGAGAGGGGGAGAAATGCCCTGCATAAGCGGCAGCTTTGTGTGAATTCAGGCTTTGATGTAGCAGGAACTTTTGTAGTCCCATTTCAATGGAAGTCAGGAACCACACAACAGAGTAATTTCCATGAATTTCTACCACACATCATAAGCATATGACCAGCGCCTGCAAAACGGAACTACATGTTACCGTTTTCAGGATTATATGGTGTCTGAAGTGATTTCTTTCGAAGTTTTACTGCATATCTGGGAAAATATTTGGTTGTTTGCTGGGGAGGTACAGAAAACTTTCTCTGTAGTAACCTGTGGTCATAAGATATGTAATTAGTGAAGTCATGCTCTGCAGGCTGTAACAGGCCCTCAAATATAAAATACATTGTGAGAGTATCTCCAACCTTCAAGGAGGCTGAGACTTCCTACTGCATCCCTGCATAAGGATTAATAAAAATCATCTGGATCAACAAAACCTAGAATTATTTTTCATACATGTACTTTTTGCTTTTTATCTTGTCAGCATCTGAGTTTGTCCACTTGTGATATGTGAAGTGGATAGCTTTGGTTTGATAGTACCTTGTCATTTATAGACACTTCTGTCTCCTTTCTAGAAAGCATCGTGATCGTGCCTTTGCTGCTTCAAGCCTTAAGCCTTCACTTTGTCATGTGGGTGCATGGTGCTTCAATTCATAGAATAATGGGGAATCCTCTGAATTCCTAATAATATGCAACTACAATATGTAATCCTTACAATATGCATGCACGCAGGTGAAATTTAAACAGTACACTCAGGTACTTTTCTAGTTTCCATTACAGTCTTGTAATTCTCATTTAAAGAAAAGTTTACTAACAGTTCAAACATGTTTGAGAGCTCTAATGTAACTGTTCTTTCCTGGGGCTGGGAGATAGTTTAGATCACTATCAGTACATCTAGGACTGTGGAAATGTTTGGATTAAGCAGTATGTTTCTAAAAATGGATGCAAAGTACAAAATGAGATCTAAATGTACAAACACAAAGAATTGAGAAACAACACCAGGTATTTGTCTAGAAAGAAGTTAATGCCATTGGCATTTTGAAAAGAATGCTCCTCAAAACACTGAATTCTTACCATTTATATTACTACCAATGTAAAATAATGCATGTTGACTAGCATGTGCAAAATTAGGATTATTTTAAAGTTTGGTTCTGTCAAGGCTCTTGTTCAAAATGGCAATTTACAATAAAAAGATTATGAATAGCCTTGGACTCATTTTATATTTCTAAAAGGCAACTGTAGTGACTTGTTACACTCTTGTTCTGTTGAATAAGTAAATGGTTACTCGGTAAGCCCTCCACTCGTTCTTTGATTTCTTTTATTTTTTTTGTCCCTTTAAGTGAAAGAAGAGACAAATATCACCTGTTTGATTGTTTATGGTTTGACTGCAGTAGAGGAGGTGAGTCTGGGGTGTACCTGCTCACAGGAGGCACATTATCCTAGGCCCCAGTTCTGTGTCAAAATGAGGAGGGCACTGTTCTCCATTAGGCCTGCCTTCCTGAAAAAGACTGCAAGCAGACAGCCTGGAAGGTCATGTCTGTGACTGCAAAACATCTCCTGGCCTCAGTATTCAGGGGATGGGGACCACAAGAACTGGGTTTATCTTGTAGCATAGGTGCAGCCAACACAACTGAGATACAAAATCCCATATCCTAGGCAACTTCCTCAAGCATGTGTCCTGCACATGCCACTGCCTGCGAAGAGCAGGAAACCCGTCATTTTGCTGTTCCCTACAGTGATTTGGGAATGCAAGATTAACTGTCTGTAAAGATGTAAAACAGAAAGATGACCCTCCCTCCAGTGTTACAATTATTTAAGATTGTAGTGTCATTTATGGTTGGGCTGTTGGGATAAAGCTCTGTCTGACTACTTTGTATTTACCACAGAGCAAGGAATATTTTAAAGTGCGCCAAATGACACCCACTCCAAAGTGGCAGAGGACTTTGGTTTTGAGGACTTTCGTTTCACTATCACTGTGGTTGCAGCCACTTATTCTTTTGTTTAAATCCTCAGCCTCTCTTGTGAGGGGCAGGCTGTCCAGTGCTGGAGCCTTTGCCCCCTTACCTAGAGGCCGGATGTGTCCTTTGTACAGGAGAATCTAATGGGATGTAGAGAAATAGCCCCTTGTGGCCTGCTAGGAAGGGTTTCTGGGCACATGCCTGGGTGACTCTCCTTCAGCCTGAGTTTCTTGGTGGCACAGGTACTGTTAAACTTGCTCTGTGAGTACTCTCATGGGTACACCCTGCCTGCTAGGCCATTTCTTCATTGTCTGAGCTGCCGGCTCTGTGGCAATAGGACTGGTCTGATTACAAATCTGTATGGAAATCTGGGATAGAAATGGTTGTCTGTAGTTGTCACGGGTGACTCAGGAGGCAGGAGAGGAAGTAGCATTTACCTTTAGGCACAAATTCCTCTCTGGGGGGGAGCCTGGATGCACTGGAGCTCCTTGCTGTTTTTTCTGGTGCGCACAGCGCCCTGTGGTGTTTAATGGGTCTCCCCACCCCTGATTTGCACTCAGCCACAGATGTGCAGCTGTTCTACTCAGTGACAAGAGGTACCCATGCTGTTGGTGCAGCTCCAGTACTGGCAGACTCCCAGCACTCTCCTTTGTCCCTATGGTTCTCTGTACAGTTCTGCACAACCTTTCACCTGCTGAAGGATTGAGCCTGCACTGCAGGATGCCCCATGCTGTTTTTGTACCCCCCTGGCTGGGCCTATGGGGTACACAGCAACGAGAGCACAGCATGATGCACAGGCCTACATGGATCGGTGGAAAGCCAGACCGTTTCCCAGTTCTGGGCTCTGTGTTCCCTGTGGGCTGTGATCCTGTCAGCTCAGCCAGCTTCCTGCAGTTCCCCTTGTGGGGGCCCTTGCTTGTTGGATCTTGCGGAGTAAGACCCTTCTCCATGCCTTGATGGTCTGGTCTGGGGTGCCCAGCTCCTCCACTTGGCCACTGACTGCAGCAGGAGCAAGGATACCATGAGCAGAGCCTTCTGCTACTTCCCACACTGTCCCTGTTCTCATCTGCGAGACTTAGCATATGCTTTCCCTCAGCAGAACCACACTGGCACAGGAAAAAGGTCCGTTCTCCAGCCCTCCTATTACTCTCACCAGCTCCAGAGCACAAAGGAGGTGGTAAGCCCCTTTTTTCCCCACTCCCATGGCCAAAGCCAGACCTACACACAGGCAGTTTTTTTTTTTTAAAAAAAACTTCATTGTGTTGGGGTAAGAAGGCAGGGAGGCTCTGCCTTCAGCTGAGCATCTTTTTGGGGTCAAGGTATGGATGGGGTAACTCATTCGTGCATCCTGCCTTTCTGCCACTCAGTGGTTTGCACTGCTTAGGTCTCTGGGCCTTTTATTGCCAGCACCAGAAGTCCATGCAATCCTTGTTCACAGCCAGTGGCACCTCTTTCTCATTCTCTCCCCTTCCACTTCCCCATATTTGAGAGGAACGTCGGTACCTATAATCCCCCAGAGATGTACTCATAGCTACAGTGTCCATATGCATGGTTCACATCCATAGTTCACATTCGCTGATACAGCCCTGGAAAACACGCTCCCTGCCTCTCCCAGCAGTTTGGACTGTGATTGCTTTCCTCAGTGCTGTCTTCAGCTAATGGGGATTTGGAGTAGTTGCATTTGTTCCAAGGTGATACCCAGGAGAACAGCAATGTCCAGTGTCCCCACCAACAACATCGAAGGGGGCAGGGATCTTTGTTACTGTGAATAAAGCAGCTTTGAATCCAATCAGTTAAATCCTGCTTAGTCACTGTTGTAACTCAACTCAAACATCACGTAAATACGGAGTCTTGAACTACATTGGCTCCTACCCAGTGCAGAAGGCAAGAGGTTGAGAAAAAGAGAGGAAGTGAGGAAGGCTTTCCATCATGGGGCTTCTCATAAGCAAAGTGCTGGAGGTAGGAGAGAGAAGGGAACATCTGCCTGGTGGGGCAGGGAAACACCAACTGCAAAAATGTTCCACACATTCTGGAAGGTGAACAAGCTCCTGGTATTGTTTTGCCTTCGAAGTTCTGTATCCAGCGCCTTTGTGCTGTGGTGAGGAAGGCTGGGGGAGAAGAGCTAGGTGGCACTGGGGACCAGGCTGTCCAGGGAGTCTCTCCAGAGACCACAGCCTTCGTGTTCCAGGTATAGTGCAACTGTGCAGCAGCAGTTCGCCCTGGGGTTACATTGATTTGTTGGACACGGCATTTCTTTTAACTCCCTAGTTGGACAGGCGTTTCTTTTAACTCCCTAGGGAACTACCACCTGCTTCCAAGCTTCAGGTTCCAGCAGGTGAGAGTGCCTGGGGTTACTGAAGACAGCACAGTCTACTTTTTCTGATAGATGAGGTTCTGGCCCCAGATCTCAACTTTACAACAAAACCACATTCAAGAAGTTGTTTCCCCTTTCCCAGCTTTTAGTCAAGGTTATAACTTATAAAACCAAAAGCACAGGCTCAGCTTGAAGATCGTTTACAAGTGCTGACTCAGCAATAGGCTGGAAATCAAAGCAGTGACTGCCTGGCCTGCCCACAAATTGGCTGCAGTCACAGAGCTGAGTGTATTTCTTTTGAAGCATTAGCCAAACCATGCAGACAGGGTGTCTCCTTGTGCAGGTCTGACATGCATGTTTCAGAGCAGGTAAATTGAAAAAGCGAATGACCTCCTATCAAATGTCTGGGAAGGGCCTTCCTACATGTAGCTCCCAGCCCTGCCAATGTCTCGGTGCCAGGTGGCAGCTGTCCTATTTCCCTGGAATGTACAGGTCACTGTGAGAAGCATGATGGCCCCGATATCCCATCCTTGCTGCTGTGATGTCTGTCTTCTAAGAATGCTGCCGTGAGCCACGGGGATGGCAGGAACTTGAACACTCATCCTGCAGCCTTGTCACCAAACCAGGCGGGATCTCAGGCTCTGTAGACAGTTGCTGACGGTTTCCTCAGGGCTCTTCTCACCTGTCACTGGCCAGCCTAGCTGTGCCTTCCTTCCTGCCAGGTAAATAAGGGAAGCACCAAGCCAGAATCTGAGTTACTCTGGAAATACCAAGATGGCCATGAGCAGCAGCACTCCTTTACTATGGCCAACGCAGCTGTATGTCTCTGACAGTGTAACTGCCCTATATTTTGCCAGTCTGATATCATCTGAAGTCCATCCCAATTGTCATTTCTACAGCCCATTTCCAGACTATTGATATCAGTGTTCTGCTCTGGTCCCCTGTCACTGTTTTATTCCCCTCTTCTCCCTCTCTTTTGCTCTTAGCTCTTCACCTCTGTAAATAAAGGTGCAGAGAAACCCAAGAGTGGTAGAAGAACAAGCACCAAATGATTGCCTGGGGTGGAAGAGGGCCGGTTGCTGTCAGGAATCCAACTGGGCATGCAGCAGTTCTTGCTTTGCTAGGTCCAGGGAGAGCTGGAGTTGGGCTGAGGGTCTGTAGAGATAGTGTGATCTCAACTGCAAAAGCACCGATAACAGCATAGCAAGCTAAATCTGTCTGGACCATCCTGTCCATACCAAACCAGCATGCAGCAGATGTAGAGGAGAGGACTGCAGACAGGTAAGTTTTGGGGTGGGTCTTGGTTCTGCATCACTGCAAAGCAGAAGGCAGGGGTTGGGGAACGGGGAAGGGCTTGAATACACAGGTCTTGGGCAAAACAGAGCAGAGTGAGGCAAGAGCACCCTCTGTACAGCAACTATCAAAAGTGCTGTATTTACACAGTGTTACTGTCAAAGCATGGTATCACCTTTGGAATATTATAGCTTACAATGAATTATTTTTCTTTTATGGTTGAGGCATTCAATATTGTTACTACAGTCATGTAATGTTACCATTGTTTTTGTTTTACTTTAAAGCAGGTGTTGATTTCTAACATAGCAGTTGTAGTCATGCATAGGGTTAACATTTGGAAGCAGTACACATATATAGGCATAGTGCTTAAGCTTTGGTTACTAGACAAGTATAAGCAACCTCTAGTACTTATCTGTACTATCTTCCTTCTAAATTAATTCTACCCCACCCAATCATACGGTGGCATTATTCATTAGTTCGCCTCCAGTCTGCATATACCTTATTCACAGTTCATTCTTCTTTTAACTGCTAAAATACTGGCTGTGCTTAGTGTCTTTGTTTCAAAACTTTTACCTGTTTTATACCCTCCTAGATTTCTACTACACATACACTTAACTGCATTGAAGCACACTGCTTGAGCTGCTTGTTATCATATTGATGTCCTTCAGGGGAACACCCTGGAAGATAAACCATGAAAACATGTCTCAGCAGTTAGGTTATTAAATGCCTTTTTAAAATTCTTTTTCCAAAGATCTAGGAAAGACTGCCAAAGGGCTATCTGATATATGTATCTAGTTTATACCTACATCACTAGATGAATTTTTTTTCCCATTCTTTGCTGGATATTTTCTGATTTAATGATTGTTTTGTAGATATGGCGAACTTGAATTACTGCAAAACAAAACAGATAACTGCAAGAAAAAGATAATCTAATCATTAGCCAATTTGATCTCACATTGTAAATCCACCCTCCTTATCAACAGCCACATTTTGCCCTCCCAAGTTCTTCCTTTACTGTCCTCAATGACAGCCAGGAAGGAAGGTTGAGCAGAACACCAGGACTCCGGCCCTCACCACCTGCATCACTAGCTGGTGGCAGACAGGAGAGAGGAAGGTCTGGCCCTGCTGCAGGACCAAAGAAGGAGCAGGCAGAGCATACAGAGGTCCTGGTTGTCTTCCTCCACAGCGTAGCTCCCACCTGCTCCCCCCACTAACCCGTTCTACCACCCAGCCAGCAGAGACCACCACCATTTCTACCACCCTTCTGAGCCACCACCAGTTCCAGGGCCATAGAAACCTGCTGCGTCATGACCATCTCACCACTGAGATCCATCCCTGTGAGCGCCTGGCCTGCAGCCAGCGCGCACGCTCCCACACCTTCCAACACCCATGCTGCAGTAGGAACAGCTTCCTCCTGAACGTCTCTGTTACCCTCCGATGTCCCTGCAAGCCTTTCCCTAATCACAGAATCATAGAATCAACT
>VXAL01018550.1:432-89735 GCA_013399475.1 Chauna torquata
AAAAAAGAGTTTTTTACTGTAAGGTTGACAGAACACTGGAAGATGTGTCCCAGAGAGGCTGTGAAGTGTCCGTCCCTGCAGATATTCAAAATCCGGCTAGGCAAGTTCCTGGCCTCCCTGCTCCAGCTGACCCTGCTCTGAACTGTGAGTTGAACTTGATGATATTCAGAGGTTCCTTCCCACCTCAGCCACTCTGGGATTCTGTTTTACGTGAGTCATTTCCTGCACACAGGGCACAAGAAAATATTGTGATAGTCTTTCATGGACTATGATGGTCACTGAGTCCTAGCTAGGGCTTTGTTTCTTGCTTGGTGTTGGAGCTGAGGCTTCAGTTGCAGTTTAGTACAAGAAACAGCTTCTCAAGGAACTGGGAGGGAGGGCTATGTTGCAACACTGTAATAAAAAAAAAAAAAAAAAGTAGATGTAATGATTTTGAAGTCATCAAAATATATCAGAATGCAAAGCATATGTTGAAGAAGTTTTAAATTTAAAAAAACTTATGCATATTCACCACTATGAAAAAAGATTGATTTGTTTTTTTTCAGACTAAAAATGCTTTTCCTGATGTCATCAATGAAAAATGCATTAATTAAAACAAATTTCCCATGGACCTTTGATGCCATGTGAATGTAAAAAGACAAATTGCTGTTCCTATTCAGATTTTGGTTTCCATGATGCAAGCTGTCACTGGTAATGATGTTATACCACCAATTCCACAGCAAGTATTTATCCAGCAATCACATATCCTGACTGGGTTGTAAAATTCAATGAACTCCTTCTATGTCCTGCACAAAAATGTCAGTGTCACTTGTATTACAAGAACACAATTACAACTCCTTGCACAAAGTTTGTTTCTGCATCTATAAATGAAATGTAATTCCCCAACCCACCCCTCAAAATGTCCACCAAGATATTGGATAGTAATTTTATACACTTACTATGATACTTCTATTATCCTAGAACATCTTCAGTAATGCTTGTGTTTCAATCACCTAAAATCACTTACAGTGTACTTTTAATACTAATCAAGGATGATCACCATTACAACGAATAGCAGAAAACTAGTCTCATATACTGCTTTAAGACGAGGACAACATTTGGTAAACAATGTATCACTGAAGTGAAGTGGAAGAGCTTTCAAAGGGAGATTCAACAAGGCCAAATGCCAGGTGCTGCACTTGGGTTGTAACAACCCCATGCAGTGGTACAGGCTTGGGGAAGAGTGGCTGGAAAGTTGCCCAGCAGAACAGGACCTGGGGGTGCTGGTCGACAGCTGGCTGAACATGAGCCAGCAATGTGCCCAGGTGGCCAAGAAGGCCAATGGCCTCCTGGCCTGCCTCAGAAATAATATGGCCAGCAGGACGAGGAAAGTGACTGTCCCCCTGTACTCAGCTCTGGTAAGGTTGCACCTCGAATATTGTGTTCGTTTTTGGGCCTGTCACTACAAGAAATATATTGAGTTGCTCAAGTGTGTGCAGAGAAGACTGAGAAAGCTGGTGGACTAGAAAACAAGACATATGAGGAGCAACTGAGGGAACTGGGGTTATTTAGTCTGGAGAAGAGGAGGCTGAGGGGAGACCTCACCGTGCTCTACAACTTCCTGAAAGGAGGCTGCAGTGAGGAGGTTGTCAGTCTCTTTTCTCAGGTGACAAGTGATAGGATGCAAAGCAACGGCTTCAAGTTACACCAGGGAAGGTTTAGATTGGACATTAGGAAGAATTTCATCATGGAAAGGTTGGTTAGGCATTGGAACAGGCTGCCCAGGGAATCCCCATTCCTGGAGGTATTTGAGAGATGCGTGGACATGGCACTAAGGGACATGGGTTAGTGATGGGACTCAGTAGGTCAAGTTGATTGTTGGACTTGCTCATTGTTAGCTGGGAAAATAGGTTAAAATATATTATTTGATAAATAATCACCTATTTTTTCCCCCCACATCTGTTATTTTTTCTCTCACCTAAGATTTGTAATAGCTCTGGAAAATAATTTCCTTCAGTTTATTTTCATCCTCATCTGTGAACCAGAATTGCTGATGTTATCAGGATAGATTTTAGAACAAAGCTCATTAAATGCTATCCTAATCCTGCAGTCCCTAAATGACTAAAGTTCCTTATAAAATTAATGTGTGGTTTCTCTGTGAGAGGACTTGTCATTATTATTGTACTGCACTATGCTTCATTGTTCCAAATGCCATTAAGCACTGTGCACAAACACATAGTGAAAAACTGCAGAGCATGAGGAGCAAGTCCCTGAAAGGCACAGAAATACTTAATACTGGAGTTATTTCACTCTACAACTCTAATAATCATTAGAATGATAGGCACTTGATAGAAATGCTGGCGTATAATTTTTATTATTAGGCTTAGCACACATCTAATCAAGAGTACTTTTTTTCCCTCTTGGGGGAAATGAATGCAAAAATAAAAGTGAAAAAAAAAATGTCTAAAAATATTGTTAGTTTAGCATAGAGAGAGTCCTTTGCCCCAGCAGAGTACAAAAGGCAACAGGGAATGGGGTAGGCCCCACAGCATGGTATTCAAAGAAGAAAATGGGCAATGACAAAGGACATTTATTTCTTTACCTGGAGCATTCATAGCCTGCAGCATGCTTGTTCCAGTGGGACTGAAACAAAACTTTTAGTAGTTTTCTAATAAATTTATACAAATAGCCCACACTGTTCCTAAAATAGGATGATTTTTAGGACCTAATAGTCCCAATGTCTCAGGGTGTAATGCAGTCACCATCAGTGTAGGTGCTCCTCTGTTGCCCTTCACCTTCTGTACTGCTGCAAGCTCAGGAAGCTCATAGCTCCTAGGAGAATAGTGGTTTTGTTCTGTGTCCTTTCCTCTGAGATTGATGTTTAAACTGTTTGGATACTTTTTTTGACCTAGAGAATCTGGGCCACTTTAAACAGTTACATCCTAAGCAGTACATAATGAGAAACCAGCAACCAGAATTATTTACAAGAAGAACAACTTGAAGTTTATTTTATTTGATACTGCTTTTATAAAATGGCATGTTTTCGTGTTTTAAGTAATGGTTTATATTTTAAGTGATACTACTTTTTTGTTTAGTAGACAATCCCAGAAATTCTATTGTAGAATGTGTGTGGGTTGAAAATACCTCTGATCTAAAAGAGCGGGCTCTTTAGTCTTGGTCATTGTATTAAAAAGTAATTCTAATCCAAAGGAATTTGTCTCCCCATCCATCTATGAAATTCACGTGTATGATTACTTTACACAGATCTGAAATTCCTGGATGCCATACTCTGCACGTCACAGAAACATTAGTTTCTGAGTCACAATCCTAACTGATTGTGAGGTACCACAATGTCACAAAATATCACCTGGTAATTTGGCTCATTCTATGTTAACATTTTCTCTCCAATATAAATCTCCAAAGAATCAATAAACATACAACTCTGTGTCCTTCTTGATAAGAAAACCCTTGATTTTAAGAATATTGGCTCTTTAAATCACTATCAGTCACATGCGCCACCACCATACATAAAACAAGCCAGTGACTTATGGATAAAATTTTACCTGTCCATATCTATTATATCAATTAATTAACATTAATTTGATAATAAAAAAGGGGCTTTGTTTCTATAAATTATGCTTGCCACAGAATGTGGCTGATTCAATAGGTCTAGTACTCAGACAAAAACCTCAGAAATCTACACTGAATTAATCCTTAAATTAAAGTCAAAGAAGATACAGAAACTTTCTGGTTAATCTTTTGAGCTTCCATTTAGTTCAATACTACCAGAGATACTGCTTTATTGTAGGTGCCCTGATGGGTTTCATATTCTGTTGAAAAGTAATAAAAGTTTATACTGAAAAGGTCTTACAGACAAAGAAGGTCCAAGGTACAAGATAAGGAATTTAGCATTCAATATTTTTCCAAGTAAAAGCTTTCAGACATTGATCCAGAGTTGGTGAAAGCATTTGATGTCCTTCCACTGACTGCAGAGGAATTTGGATCAGCTTTTGTGAGTGGGGTAAGGGTCATCAGAACTAAAATTTCTTTCAGCAGACGAATGACGGACTGAGAAATTAGGAGCCAACACCAATACGATTCCCTAGGGTTTTTCTAACAATTTAGATGGGAAAATAATATTAAGAAATATGTGCTTTTGTATAGAAATATATGCTTTTTTGTCATAATTTCACATCATATTACTTTCCTGTCATTCTTTTTACCTGAAAATTTCCAACTGCTTGAAAAACATTAATTAAAGTTAATCAACAATACAGAATCTTACTTTCTGAATCTAAGCCAAATATCTGATTTGCAAATTGATTGCAAAAATGGGGAGATAGAGTTGTAACTAATTTTGTTCCAAGTTCTTGAACTGATACCTAACACATTTTGGATGTCAACATCGTAGTTTTGAACAGTTTGGGTTTCATGGTTACTTAAGTATTTAAAAAACAACAACAACAACAACAACAAAACTACAGACTGCTATAAAGGCAGAGTTTGAAAAATGGGATCAAAAGTTGGCAAATAACGAAGTCTTGGACTTTTTCTGCTTGGCAAGCTCACACCTAATGAAAATTGATTTTTATCTGTTTGGAACGATTTTAGTTATCATCACTTTTAACAGTCTCTTTACTACAGGGATCAATTTACCAATACCAAAAGCTGCTTGTGTATTATCTGTGCAAAGAACATTTATTTGGCATCACTTTTAAATATCTCTCCCTAACAAGACACTAATAAAGGCCATCTGTATTATGCAGGTGCTCTACAACAGGAACTGATTGTTTTTTCTAGTAATTTCTGAAACTGAATTTCTAGGGCCTGTGGCTTCAGGATGGCCAGCCGTGCCTGGGGCCCCCAGGTGCTCTGCCATGGAGACGGGTGTTTGGGAGCCCACAGACTTTCCTACTAGCTAGGAAATCCACTTTTTTGGAAAAACAATCCCCTCTTTTTGGCCAATTATTTTTAAAAAGTAGCTGGCCACAAGAGTAACCTCTACCTTCTGCTAAAGAAATGACGGTTCAGTAGAAACAGGTCTAAAGACCCAGAAAAACACACTTGATCAATCCATTCAAATTTACTTACAAAATATAACAGTAGATCTTTACCTGTCTATGCACTTAGTCTGGTACATCATCATCTGGGATATGATATCTGATGTGTGGTTTGATGAAAATGGGTTAGATAAGTAATGGCATGTGATTCAGTGGGGATTTTTTGCAGTGATTGCCTTTGAAAAGATATGAACATCTATTGGAGGAAATGATTTGAATTTTCATTAGGAAAGTTCTACTGCTTCCAAGATAATGAACCATTATCTCAGAAATTGAGATAATGGGAAGGAGGGATACCAAAATTATTGGTTAGCCAGCAATAGCAGAATCAAATGATGCAGTTACAGAAGCCATATGGGACATATAAGAGTGAGGTAGTAATACATAACAACCAAGTGCCACAGCAGTTTTCTTCCAAACAACTTTCTGTTTGAGCTGGTTCACTAGAAGAAAATGAAAAAAGGAAGGGGCTTTGATTTCCCCCCAAAAAAACTGCCATTGTCGATGGAAATCTGGCTGCTGGGAGTTTCCCCTTGCTGAACCTCTTTGGATGTACTCTATCAAAGCGTACCTCTGGCTACCAGAACTCATTGTGTAACATTGGAGTGTAAATTCCTGGCTAAAAAATTCCCAGCTTGCTTTTTGAGGCAAGGCTTGCTACCAGTGAGCCTTTTAAGGAGAGCTGAGGGAGCTCCTTAGTGTCTAATGCAAAACATATTCTTCAGGAAAAGCTCTTCTCAATAAACAACAGCTCATATAATCTAAACCCTCCCCCCATTAGCAGTGGATTTGCAAATGACTTTGCTCCAAAAAATAAAAATAAAAAAAAAAAAGGAAGAAAAGAAAAGAAAAGAAAAGAAAAGAAAAGAAAAGAAAAGAAAAGAAAAGAAAAGAAAAGAAAAGAAAAGAAAAGAAAAGAAAAGAAAAGAAAAAAGAAAAAAAGATTATATCTTATAGTTGGATTGCTATGATGGTCTAAATCTTCAGTGTCTTCAACTTGAATTTATTGGATCTGATTCCTTCTACATTCACTGCAAAGTAACTCTTCTGAATTCATTGGAGTTACTGCAGATTTTTAAAAATATAAATGCTGGGAGAAGCCATCTACTGGTGCAGTGCTCCAGAAAGATAATTTTGTGTTTTAAGATGTTTATTCCAGAAGGATAAGGTGTATGAAAATTTGTTTAGCTACCTAATCTCCTGAGTCATTTCCATGAGATTGTTGATGGATGTCTTTCACTGAGCAGTGTTGAAAAGAAAAGAAAAGAAAAGAAAAGAAAAGAAAAGAAAAGAAAAGAAAAGAAAAGAAAAGAAAAGAAAAGAAAAGAAAAGAAAAGAAAAGAAAAGAAAAGAAAAGAAAAGAAAAGAAAAGAAAAGAAAAGAAAAGAAAAGAAAAGAAAAGAAAAAGGAAGTGGAAATTGCCCTGAGAAAACGTAGTGCAGGCCCAAGGAGGCTGCTTAGAAAATATGTCTGGGTCATAAGGTCTGTCAAAAGCAAGTGAAATGTAAGTCATAGGTGATTCTTCAGCCTTGCTGTAAATGTGAATGTGCAGTGCTGAATCAAAGACAGGAAAACAGAAATGTATTTTCTATTTCCTCACCTGTAGTAAGACTGGCAGGCTAGATCATCAGATACCTCAACATGACCAGAATTTATGCAATGAGCGGTTAAAGCAGATCTTGAACAGTCACTGCAGTGAGTAATGAGTTTTGAGCTAGAACAAAACAAACTGTTCTCTTTTTCACCTGCCACAATTTCCCATTCCCTTTCCCCTACTCCAAGTGAGCTTTCCAACAGACTCCTTGCATAAACATAGGTGCTACTGGTAGAATCCTGTTTATTAAATGCAACGAAAGTTATGACCTTAACTTCAAAGTTATCAAGATTTTTCCCTGAAACTGATGTTTGGATTACTGCTGAAACCTGCAGTTTTGGGTTGATCTGAGGTTGTTTATACTTCTTTTTGATGTCAAGGGAAAATATATAACAAAATCCTTTAGCTTTTATTGAAAGTGCATCATGCAGCATTGCTTGATGAAATATTTTTTAATTTCTTTGCATACCCATTTGATAAAATCCACTGGTAAACAGAGCTGCAGAAAACTACAAATAATGGCAATGTAGCATCTTAACCTCAATACACACAGCTGGTCACTGTGCTGAGGCTCTGACTTACAGTACTGAACTGAATGGGACAAGAAGATGCCATGAGCTCACACGGCGATTACGTGTGCCTGGCTTATTCCAGCTGACTGCAAAGTGGAGTCAAGCTGCCCATCAGGGCTGAGTACGAGTGCTGAAAAGTACAATGCAGCATGTGGATACTGAAAAGCAACATAGTTGAGAAGAATGAGCGCAGAAACGGGAGATAAATACTGTTAATTCCCATTTTGTCTTGGATCTTCATGCACCTTTTGGTAGATTTCTTTAGTTCAGGTCTTGATTTCTCCATCTGCGGTGCAGAGGTAACAGTTTTCACCTATACTATTTCCCCAATTGTCACAATGAACATTTAATGCTTGCACAGCACTTTGGAGGCATATTCAGTTGTTTTATTTATGCTTTTGTTTTTTTAATGACGCTTACTCTCAACCACGCTGTGTAGTCTAGAATTTTTGAGCACCTTCTTGTCATAGCACTGAACAGGTAAAGAAGACTTCAGACACTCCTCAGGAAAGGTGCCCAGATTTCATCATAATAACAATCCTCATGCACAAACTGCACTATGTGGGAGACAGCTTGGAGGGGATGGAGCATGCTGCACTCCAAAGCTGCATGGAGGGGACAGGCCCCTTCTCCCAGAGTATCCCAACTTGATAGGAGAGTGCTATGGAAACTGCACAAGGAGATTGTTGTTTCTATATTGCATAGACCTCAAAGCTGTGATGATAATAACATGCTTTATAGGAATCTGATAAACACACGTGTGCATGTGTGACTGTGCACGTGTAAGGAGACAAACAAGATGGATCAGTCTTTCTGAAGCACTCGTTTTCTTAAGCAAGACTAGCAAAAGAAAATCGACCAGGAAGTGTTATAGTCTTGCATTCAGATTGTGTCTTCATGAGCTACACACACACTACAACAGAGGCAGAACCATTGCTGAACGTATCCATGGAAAAATAATAACTGAGCACCTAATTACATTCTAATGTAACTGTAACATGGCAGATATAAAGGGAGTTGAACTAAAGCTGAATGGCCCATCTCAGGTCAACCATTTCCTATATTTTTAGATTTGCAGTCTTACTGTTTCTTTAATGAAATTTTCTTATTTGAAATAAATTATTTGCTCAGATAACATTATGTAAATGATTCATTGCAACAGACCCATCATCTGTGTTTGTACTCAGCATGTTGCCAGAAGAACTAGCTACAGGCAGCACTCATTGCCTTGTGTGTTATACTTTTATTTAAAGGTCAAAACAGAAGGAAGAGCATTATAATGGTCTGGACGGCTGAAGTCAGTTTTTATACTTTGCAGCTTCATTAAATGGCATTACATCACAGGATACAGACAGGCAAAGCCTGAATTGATCTTACTTGACTGAATTCTAAATGAATGGAAAATGACTGCATGGTTTGCCAAGGAATAGAAATAATGGCATGACAAATCTGTGATTTCTATGAAGATTTATGTCTTTATAGCACTTCTTTTCAGTTTATGTTCTTCAGCTGTGGTCACGGAATTTGAAAGTTTTGAAGAATCTTCTTTTGCAAGAAGATTTTTCAACAAATTATAAAAATATATTTTTTTCTTGGTGTGTAGCTTCAGAGTTTTTTCACTTCACTTAAAAAATTGTGCCTTATTCCAACCACAAAAACCTCATGGTATTTCATAAGCTTATTTAATCACATTCATAATTGCCAGTTATGGAAATGCCTTCTCCCTCCCTCTCCTGAAAAAGATGGGAGAAAAAAAAAAAAATCGTGCATGTATGTTACAGGAATGTACCTGGAGAGGATGAGTCTTTTAATGAGCTGGTTTTCAGAACAAGGTGTTAGGAATCTGGTCTTGTGGACTTAACTTCATCATGACTTTTAGTAGTTCATCTCACCGTTAGTTCTGATTTTACCCTTACCCAGAAAACCTCATAAAAGGGATATTCTTGCAAAAAATACCTTCAGAAAACTGGCTCATTCAGAGGATGTAGAGAAGATATGGCATCTCAGTTTACTACTATGACCACCAGTACAATATGGATTTTTGAGGACATTCTATGCAATAAGGAAGACACCATATTTTTGTCACATGAGCTCTTCAGTGTGTGATGAGCAGAAGGTTTTCTTCTCTTCCACTTCCTGTCATATTTGACACACAAATCGGGAGGTTCACTTGTAGAGAGTCCCCTAACTCACAGAATCATAGAATGGCTTGGGTTGGAAGGGACTTTAAAGATCACCTAGCTCTAACCCCCCTGCTATGGGCAGGGATGCCACCCACTAGAACAGGTTGCCCAGGGCCCCATCCAACCTGGCCTTGAACACTTCCAGGGATGGAGCATCCACGACTTCTCTAGGCAACCTGTTCCAGTGCCTCACCAATACAGATACAATTGCACATGTCTGGATAGGAAAGAGGAGAATAACTCTCTGTTTTGACAAAACTCATTCTTAGATAAAATCACACATTTTTTTCTCAAGGAGAAAAATAGCTTATTTTGGAATTGAGGATGCAACAGTTCTCAGTCACTGGGCATGGCAGAGGTTGGTTTGGGAAGAATCAAGCAATAAAGAACCATTTCACTGCCAAAAGGTATGTGTTTGCACATGCTGGAATTCGAAGCTCTATGTTTTCTTTGCTGATTCTCTTAAAATACTTTTTGACCAGACTGGCAGAGAAGAATGAACAAAATATCCTCTTGTCATGTCCTGTGGGTGAGTTTTTAGTGGCATGGGGTTGTTAATATAAGGTTAATGCTATCTCTTAAACTTTCCTCCTGTTTCCATTTGTGATTATTCCATCTTCAAAACAGATTACTCAACTAGCCAGGCTAGTCTACACTTACGAAAAGGTTGTATGATTAAAGCAGAATCTGAGTCCACAAATCAGGCTATTACTTACAAGTTTGTGTCTAAGAATAAATGAAGGGTACCATGACCAGACAGAGCAATGCCTGCTCTGGAACTGGAGAAACGAGAGCATGCAAGGTGGAAGGTGCCTAAGAATTGCACTGCTCAGACCTAACACTCTGTTTTTTTTTTTTCAGGAGAGAGCCTGAAGAAGAGAAAGGAATACATATAGGTCAGTGGAAAAGAAATGAGTCCAATGGAACCACTGTATTAAGCAAGAAGAAAGGTTTTGAAGTTATTAATAAGCAAAAGCAGAGAAGAAAAAGCTCTTAAACTTTGAACTGCTATGGAAAGGATCTTTTTTCTAAAATATGGAACAGTAGAAGTTTTATACTAGTGGGGATTGACATCAGAATGAAGGAGTAGGCTTGGCTTGTAATGGAGAGTAGTTTTGATTACAAAACAGATTATAAATTTCAGTCTGAATATAATAATTATGTTTGCCCTCCTTTTCAGCACTCTTCTGGTAGCATCATTCAATAACGTCAGTTACCAGGGCCTTTTTCTGCGGCATTTGGCTGTCTGTTTGTCAATACGCATTTGCAGCAAAGAAGCCTTGAAAGGTTTGGGGGTTGGATTCTATTCAAGCAATCACCCAGAAGTCTGAAAGCTTATCCGATCTTTCTGCATCTTTCATTTCTTGAAAAAGAGAAAAAGCCATTGGAAATTTCACAAACACAACCCTTCTCTGAGACTTTTGCTACTTCTGATTCTGCTCTCAAATGGAAAAACAGAAGGAAAAAATCCATGTCAAATACTTTAGGAATACATAAAACCTTCTTTCTTTAAATGCATAAAGTTCTTTACTTTTTTCTCTAATTAATTCAAGTGAATGAGACCACTTTTAGTGTTGAAGACACAAGCAGATGTGGACACAATCATCTGAAAAATCTGGACACTTGATATCTGAAAACAAGAAGAAAGAAAATTAAATAAATAACATTTAGAAAGCAGAAAAAGTAGCATTTTCTACAGGAGTGGTAGCTGAATCATAAAACAGTTCCCATAACAGGGGCTCTAATACCAGGTCGAAAGCAGTATGGCCACATGATATAAAATTGGGTCTATTATGAACTCACTCATCAAAACAGTCTGATTATTCAGCTTTGTACTTTGGTATAGTCCTCACTTCAATCTGAGCATCAGTTGTTCTGTAAGTGGCCTGAAACTGGTGAAAAAGTCCCCAAGACAAGGTACAGCCTGTATCATTTTATGCAGCTGAAGTATACAGCTATGTGCCAGTGTTAGACCGGGATCTGAACTAGTTGCTACAGTAATCTGCACAAAACAGATCAGAAAATGTGAAAATGGCCAAATTAAGGACAAAGATGATATGGGTATAAAATACAGAGGATATTGTTAAAGTGGAAAAACAAAGAAGAAGGCATTTTCAAACTCTCTAATTAATTCCTTCAGCAATTCCACTTTCCTCTTACTCCTACATCAAATAACTACTGTCTTGTTAGGTGTTGTCAGCAAGTCTGGAAGGCAAGCAGTACAAATCTGTGGCATTTTATAGTAACAGTCCATTTTCAGAGGTGATACAAGCTGAAATCAAGAAGAGACTTGCAGATAGCAGAGAACTGGGTTTTAAAAAGAAATAAAAAAGACGCTATTTTGAACAACTGTTATCTTTCAAACAGAGCTGTCCTTTCTGTGCAATAGAAGCAGACATAAAGGT
The DNA here is from genome assembly GCA_013399475.1 of Chauna torquata. Taxonomy (NCBI): domain Eukaryota; kingdom Metazoa; phylum Chordata; class Aves; order Anseriformes; family Anhimidae; genus Chauna; species Chauna torquata. The sequence goes on from VXAL01018550.1 coordinate 12,226, forward strand.
TCCTGTACTGAGACTCTGCTAGGGCACGAGTATGTTATATATGTGGGATCATCCTACTGGTCCTAAGAAATGAGCTGAACACCTCATAGGAGAGGAAAGGGGGAAGGAGAAAGTCCCAAGACCTAGCAGCTGCGGGATTCCATTTTTCACACAGAGAATGTTTTCCACCTTTCCTCATATTAGAGAAGACAAAATACACACAAGAAAAGTTTAGTCTCTTATTATATTGTCATGAATACAGTATTTTTCCCCTTAGCTTTCCAAACTGGAACTTCATCAAACCCTAAAAAATTATTTGAATGGTAAGGTACCAATGCATGTCACCAGAAAACTAGCTTATTCATTGATTAAGTCCACGTAATGGCAGTCGTTTTTACTTGGACTAAGGTTTAGTGGCTAACCTGTTGCAGTTCAGTTTCATAACAGGCATGGTCTTTTTTCATGAGAAATCCCTAACATATTGCTTCCTTACTATGTTTTGGAGATGTGTACTTCTCTAGTTCTAACATTATGTCCAAAATGAGAAGATACCACCAGTGAAGTGAGGTGTATTACATACTGAATAAGGATTACAGGATCAGCCAAGTATTTGTGAGATCATACGTTCCTCAGTCTTGTTTGTCACTCAGGATGGACAATATAAGAAGTATCAATACATTTTGCTGCTAGGACACTGGAATGCCTCTGCATACTGGAAACTTTATTCTCTGTCAAATCCTTTTTGTTACCAACTTAGAGAGTAAGTTCAATTGTGGTTTATCTCTACTCCAGTTTTGGGTACACAAAAGGAATGAGGACCAGATTAGACAAATACTGCCTCCTTAAGAGAAAATCTAGTGTGCCATGATAATATCTGAATCACCTACCTAAGGTTTCCCTGGGGAGGGCTGGCTAAGTTTTGGAGAGATCAGACCAAGGAGTGCTGGGTGACCTGGGTCACTGGGCTAACGGTGATGGGAGAAAAGGAGTGTGGAGATCCTACTTTTGGGGATGCTTTTTTTGCTGTTTTCTTCCTCCTCTTCTTTCACAACAAGGAGACTATAGATCTTGACGACAGTTCTGCTAAACCTTTTCCTGATAGACCAGTCCCTGGCCACCACTTTTCCCCACCCATAAATGATTCTTGTGTTCTCTCTCCTCCTTCCTACTCTCTGAGTATACCTCAAAACCCTGACTACCAGGCATCCCCTTTCTGTCCTCTATCTAGGTACCAGATAGGCCTTTGGATGTCATCATGCTGACGTCCAGGTACCCCACCAATCTCCCTTCCTCTCCAGACCCTCTATAACCTATCTTCAGCCCTTTCTTTTGTTATTCATTATGTAATATCCTTTTTAAATGTTGAGGACTGGGAGGAAAACGTGCTCAGCTGCCTATCTATAAGGAATATTTCTCCTGAGCTGCCCTGGAACACCCTACAGGGCATTAAACATGTAGCCCTCCAGGGGGTTCCTGCAAAATCATGGGAAAAAAGGAATGTGGTGAAGAATGAGCCTGCACCTCCTCCACTGTTGCTTTGTACTCTACATCTTCTCACAAGATCCCATGTCCTTTCACTCTTAGATATACTGTTCTCACCCCTGGACAAAAAGCTGCAGTACATCTCAACACAAGGAAAGAATCTTTATGGATTACTAAAATATCTGGCATTACATTTATGTACTGACATTTTTTGTAATGATTTCATTTCTGAATCCATAGTGATGTCAAAAACAAGAAGCAGTCTTTGGGGAGTTTTCATCTAAAACATCACTTTTTTGGAAGACAGTGTTTCCCTTGACAATGACCAGGATTACTGCCAGCATAAACACAGACTTTTTTCATTGGGCTATGTGTGTGTGACTCAGTGAAATGGACGTTGTAGTCTACAGAGACGTTTAAAACATCAGCTATTGTGCTTCTAGCAGTTTCCTCATCTTTCGAAAGGAACAATCTTAGACTTAGGATTTTTTGACTTTTTTTATGAGTATATTTTAGGCATTGCCCTGATAGCAAATTCTGCACAGAGAATAGAAACAGAAATGTCTTGCAGATTTTTGAAAGAATTTATAGAGTTAAAATTCCTTCAATTCTACAGGAAATCAGAAATATTAAGGTCAAACAGATGTCAGGTGCATAAGTGGAGGGCTCAAGGCACTTACTGTTCAGTGTACCTCAAACTCTTCTGGTGATTCTTGTACAGCAATAAGATTCACTAAGTCAATGCAGTGAAAGGCTGTCCACCTAATGCATAAGAACAGTCAAGTCCATATGGCAATGGTCAATACTGATTGATTCAGTGACTACTGGATCTTTCCTGTTAATGGGAAATATATATATATACATACTGTAAGTTCAGAACTTCTGTGATGAAATAGAACAAACGACATTTTCTGGTATGAATATGGTCAGTGACTTTGTTACTGAGCAAACTGCAGTAAATGACAGACAAAAAAAATTACTAAGGGAATGCAGTTTGAAAATAAAACCAACAACAGGAGTGCTGGAACGATCCCTAGGGAAACTGTTTATTAGAATCAATTGTAGAATCATCTAGCAGCCCATGTTGCAAGGGAACTCGCTGTCCGCCAGGACTACAGGTCCCTTTCAGCAGGGCTGCTCCCCAGCCACACAGATCCTAGCCAGTACTGAGCTCTCTGGTTATGCTGTCCCAGGTGCAGGACCTGTCTTTGTTAAGCTTTACATAGCTTTTGCTTGCCCACTATTCCAGCCTGTCCAGTACTCTCTGTAAGATGGCTCTCCCTTCTGACGTGTCCTCCTCGCCACCCATTCTAGTGTCATCAGCAAACTTGGTGTGGGTGTTTTCAATCCCATCATCCAGATCATATATGAAGATATTGAACAGCATGGCGCCCAGTGTCGATCCCTGGTGGACCCTACTTGTGACAGGCTGCCGGTCTGAGTAAAAAACATTGATCACCACCCTCTGGGTGTGGCCTGTTAGACAATTTCCTACCCATCTTGAAGACCACCCATCCAGTCTCTATCTTGTCAGTTTATCTAGGAGAAGGCTATAGGAAACAGTGTCAAACGCTTTGCTGAAGTCCAAATAAACAATATGCACTGCTCTCCCCACGTGGACAGAAAGTGTTACTTTCTTATTGAAGGTAGTCAGGTTAATCAGGCATGATTTGTCTTTGGAAAATCTATGTTGGCTTTTCCCAAGCACCTGCTTCATTTGGTTTGTAATGGTTTATAAGAGGAGGCATTGAACCACTTGTTTTGAACCATAACCTGTTTCATACAGGATAAAACTGATTTATCCAAGGTTTGTAGAGTTTACTGATTCATAACTTTAGGTCATGAAAGATGTAGTTAGCTAAAATATTTCTTCTTTAATTTGTATTACATTAAACAACAATATGTATTTGTTTATTTTAACTGCCATGTTTATTTGATCAAAGGATTTTTCTGGATCACATTAATTTATGAACAGGACTCCCATGATGCTTAAGCACTTATGTTAACTGGCTTAACACAGCCTTTGCATGGCCTTTGATCTTGTAAAGAATTAAATTTTTTTAGCAAAGTCTTTCTGTGGACTTGTCAGAAATGATTTATGTATTTTGCACTTTATATGTCAGCTTTTAAAATTTACCATACAAATACCAGTTATGGATATTTGTGTGTCTGTTACTTCAGTACTTCTTCTTATAAGAGCAGCAGATGAGATTGGCTCCTTTTTACAATACATTATAAACAAGTGTGGATATAAACATATATATATGTATACATGCTGAGCTTGCTCAGTTTCAATTACCGGCAATCCATAAGCCTAGAGCAAGACTTACCAAAGTATAGTTAATGTGTTATGGACTTCAGTAACAATCAATAAGCTAATTGAACTGCACCAGGTTAATTTTCTGGGGTCTTCTTCAATCTAGAAACAACTAATAGGCCATCATGATGACCATCTGACCCCAGCATATCCAGGTTATAAAATGTTTTCCCACTGCTAGACTGAACTGCCTTTTTAAAAAATAAACTTATTTTATTTTGAAGATGATTATAACAGGTAGCAAATTTATCACCTGCCTTGCTAAAACGACCAAATGTCTAATCACCTCCGCTGATGGGACCCATGTCTTCTTTCAAGACCAAATATGTCTATCTTCAGTCCCCTTTTATGGATCTAAGCTGCATTTATGCAATCTGTCATCAAACTGCTATGTATGTTTAACAAAACATTGAAAGCATATGGCTTTTGATGTCTAGGTTTTTCATCTAAGTAACTATAACACTTTATTAAGGTCATCTCCCAGCCCTCTCTTCAATACACTGATGAGTCTGAAGAAATGTTTACACCTTAGAAAAGGGCACAGTGCAGAGACCCCCCGCCGTTAGAGGTACCTGCATGGTATGCGTACTTGATAGAGATAACAGTGCAAGCTCACAGAAATCCAGCCATATCTCTGCACCTCAGCTCATTAGTCCAGATGAAAGCATCCAGTAAGTCATTTCTAGAGGGACTGTATTAAAAGATCTAGATGTACCAGCAAGGTCAGCAGCAACTCCGGGCAAGTTCCTTTAATACTGAAATCCAGGCATGGTCTTCCAGCACTGTATCTTACCTCTACAACATTGTTGAATTGTGAACATTATAAACTGAATACAGTAATCTCCACAGAACACGTCATTGGCCAGAAATCATAAGAGATTCTCACGTAATGATGCTTCTCTCAGGCTACTTGTAAGACTAGAGGAGGGTACTAAACTGTGGCAGAACCTGCAACTGACCACTGCCCAAGCATCTCAGACAGAGCTGACAGGGATGCAAAGTGACAGAGCACGCCACTGGGAGCAGGACAGAAGGATATCCACAAAAGTTTACAACAAAAGATTAAAGTTAGGTGAAAGATACAGTTGTACATATTACTATCACCTTTTGCTCTACATACTTTTAACCCTTAATACTTTGCTCAAAAGATGCTGTTTGTATGACCCTGAAAGTTAATGGTAACACTAATTCCCAATGGAAACTCTTCCAATCTCCCAAACTCAGATCAGCTTTCCATGTCAATAGGGTTCCAAAACTGCTCAACACTTTGCCACGATACTTCTCCTTTTCCAGTTTCCATGCAAATAAATTTCTTATCACCCATGGCTTCATCTTGGTGATGGGATGAACTCAAGAAAAGGACGGAGAAGTACGAACACAGATCTAGAGTCTGGAACTGAGTTACCCTCTTCTGTGCTTCATTTTTCTGCCTATAAAACAGAGAAATAATTTTTCTAACTGATCGTGGTCTGTAAAGGTAAGATATGCTATGGAGTATTAGCTATTCTGAACCGCAATAACAGTCATTTAAACTAAGACGGAAGAGGGGAAAAAGGTAGTAGAACAACTATATTTACTACCGAGCGTGCACTACTCTAGCACAAAAATTTGTATGATAACTATGCCATCTGAAGCCCTTTAGGACTGATTTATGCTGCAGTAGGGTAAACTCATATCATTCCATAGATAAAGTAGCTATGATATATTTGGCACCTGGGTACACAGGACTAGATGTCACCAGCTATGTATAGCTCAGGTCTGATTTGAATAGTAATAATTTAATTGTGGCTTAATAAATCTACAGGAGAGAATAATTATTTTTCATTTACTTGAAAAGCTTTGTCAACTGAAAGAAATCACTTCATCCTGTTAAACCATTTCACAGAGAATATGCGCAAAAGGGACTACAGCCTGTTTCAAAGCACTCAGGAGTCAGCAAAATTGACATCTATCTGACGGGTGACGCATTCCTCCTTGCAAGTTTTGGAAATTTAACACAGTGCGTAAATTCTTGTTCCACAGTTATGTAATGTATGTAGTTCACAGATCCTAAGGGAAAGTCCAGGATATCACACAGAAGTTCCTGTACACATAAAACAAGCCAATATTCAGATTCTGTCAATATAAATGAGTTGATGCCTGTTTCCTAGCCTATTGTAGGAAAGAAAAATTATGCACACAGCCCCTTCTCTGTCATTTCTAGCCTCCTCCTTTTCAGCCATTCAGCAAAAGAGGCAGTACCACACACAGCGATCTGGACTGATTATTTATTTATGGCAATTTTAAATGTATTAAGCAGCCAGAATGCTTAAACAGTAAAGGTTACTTCCTTCCACAAAATGTTTACAGTTTGAATTAAGTGGATCATAAAAGGAAGTATAAAAAATAGTAAGCTTACATAATTTTCCAGTAAAGATCTGTTTCTCAAAGGCGTTTAAGCATCTGCTCCCAGTGAAATAAGTGCCTTCCACTATTTACAGACACAGACTAAAGCTTTGGCACATAGAATCATAGAATCATAGAAACACAAGGTTGGAAAGGACCTACAAGATCATCTAGTCCAACCGTCATCCTATCACCGATACTACCCACTAAGCTACTACATCATGTCTTGTAGCACCTTGTCCAGGCGCTTCTTAAAAACCGCGAGGGCCCCTGACTCCACCACCTCCCTGGTCAGGCCGTTCCAGTGCCTGACCACTCTCTGAGAGAAAAAGTTTTTCCTGATGTCTAATCTAAATCTCCCCAGGCGCAACTTGTGGCCATTTCCTTGAGTTCTATCATTAGTTACCTGAAAGAAGAGGCCGACCCCCTCCTCATCACAACCTCCCTTCAGGAAGTTGTATGTACCAGAATCCACTCACACACCTTTTTGGTCCATCGAAGTAGCTCTCTTTTTAATGTTTTAGTTAATTGCAATAGAATGGAGGAATTCTGAAGAGCAGTTTGAATGAATGAAAGAAGGATGTTGGTTTATATAAGCTCAGCAATTCCTGCTGGAGAAAAGGAAGTTAAGAATGAATAGATGGAAATATTATGCCCTCAAAAATGCCTTCTCTAGATGATAAAATGTTCTCCTTCTGCTCAAATTTGTTCCCCATTTCTGGCTTTCTGACTCCAGCATGGACACTGAGTGAGTCACTTCAGTTCTGCACTAAGTTCCCCTTCCACCTTCCTGTTTATTTAGTGTGGATTTCATTTCTCTCCTCAGGTTCATTTCTTGACTGAAGTGTCACACTGCTAAATAAAAATCAAGACAGCATTCACCATCAAACAGTGAAAAGTAATTAAGAAAATTATTCTGTTTGTAAAGAGACGAAATGCTCTGAAACAGTGTAACAAAGGTTCCTGATTTATTTTATTTTTTTTTTTTTCTGAAGACAGAGAGAAATGGAAGGCACTCTGCCTGTTGTTTATGCTACTGAAGTCACATTTGGAATACGGTTTAAAACTGACCAATAAGCATAGCCCTTTAAGAGGAAGGAAAGCAGCACTAGATAATCAAAAGTGCTCTAATATCTTACATACAAAATCAGAAGTTCTTTGGTACGTTCTCAAAGCCTTTACTCAGGCAAGCCAGCTATTCAAACTGAATTTGCCTGCTTGGAATTATATTTGATTTTACAAAGGTAAAGTGCCTGCATGACTTACAGGCATAATGGATTCAGGTGATTGCAGCTGGTGACTTCAGGGTCATTATTTTTAATCTCCTGGACAATTTCTACTTGGAGCAGACATGGATCCAGTGTTCCACAAAAAAATGCTAACACTTCAAGCACAGTGGCACCAGCGTGAGGCTGGAGAGTTTATGCAGGAGACCCTGTGCCCTTCTTTGCTCAATAAATTAGCTTTTTTTTTTTCACTTCCAGAAACAGTACAAAGTTGCTAAATAGCCGACAAATGTTCTTAAGTCAGAAAAGACCTTTCCACATGAAAAGGACTTGAAGATGGATAGGAAACTCCTCTGCTTCCCACAGGGTTGGAAGCCAAGAGTCACTAGAGGAAGCTGGGAGGTTGAGCTGAGGCTGTTCGGTTACTATCTGACCAAGGCTGTCAGGGAAGGTCTGTCAGCCTCCCACATGCAGCAATTCAACGTATCTCTGCTGTTGTTTGGCTTTGACTGCTCTGCGTTGCTTGGGTGGATGCATCAGGTCAAAGAGTTGCTTCTTGCTGACAATTTCTAGTTTGGTGCAGTCAAGCAGGAAGAGCTAGAACAGTCTCGGGTTGTTGTAGATACATCTGCAAACCTATAGTCAACACAAAATGGGGCACAACCACTCAGAATTTGTGGCTTATCTGCAGAATAAGTCACCAGTCATTAGCTGGCCTGTGATGGAAGGAAAATCAGAGGAACCACCCCAGAAAGGACAGCAGCGTGCTCTGGCCCATTCCACATATTACCAATCATAATAAAAGTTCTCCGTACATACAGGCACCACAATGCTGTCCTCTCACTCAATGATGGCACAAGGACAGCCCAGTCCAGCCTGTAGATCGATGACAAGGACAGTAAGCCAGCTGGGGCTGTAAGCCAGGTGTGGCTGGGGTCTTCCCCAGCTGCAATGGCCCTGTGACAAATGTATTGAATTCTCAGAGACGGAGTCTCCAGATCAAAATAGCCAGTTCTAAGGCAGGAACAAAGACTGAGATTTCTAGTGATCAGACTAGGTGTATTAATAAGAGAACCACAGAGAACAGAGCTGACCTAACTCATCTAACTGAAAGTCCAGGACATCCAGGACAGAATTGTTGACACCAATCTCATAATGAGTTGGAATTCACTTGATGCAAGGGAGGCGGATGAGCTGAGCCAGACTTGGAAGAGTTAAACCTCAGGAAATCAGAGGATTTACTGTAGGTGGAATTCCGTTACAAAGAGAAACTCATGGCTAGAATAAGCTGCCAAAACAAACAATAAAAGCTACTACTTTACTTTAAAGACTTAAGAAAATATTAAAAGAACTAAATATTTGGTAGTACATCTGCCATCTCAAAGGTTAGCTTCCTTTCATCCCTACAGTGTTCCGTATTCCAGCTGCAGTATATTCTTCCCCATTGCACTACTAATTTTTCTTCTTTAAAAACAAAAACAAACAAACAAACAAAAAACACCTTTTATCCTTTTATAAACTAAGCCTAAGAGCAGCATCTGCTACATTTTACATTGGTTCTCTTTTCTCATTTGAGCTACCTTTAGTTCCACTCCCCGCAGAACTGATGTAAAAGCAGCTTCACTCTGGCTTTTGCCTCTCCTCAGCTCTGAGACCAACAAAATAGCTGTGTCATCCCCCAGGCTATATCCCAGCAGGCTCAGAGCTGCTCTACAATGTTGCCTGGCAGCTGTGGAATATAAGACACCTCAACATCTGCCCCAGGCTGGAGAATATGCTGACAGTTAGCCTTCCCTCTCTGCCTGGAGAGTTGTAAGTTGACCTGCAATTCCAGAGTATGGCTTACTTGTACCACTGACAGGCAGTGCATAAGGAACTTCATTGAACTGTGAAGGAGGACCATCTACAAGTCTAACCTCAGCTGCCCCAGCAAAAAAGAGTTAAAAAGAAAAAAAATCTAAGTTCTGAATTTGGAAGTTATGATTAATTTCTGTGTGGGGAAAGAGGATTACACATGTATTAGTTTCACCATATGAGGAACATATTTTTGCCATTACCTAAGTAATGAAGCTCCAAGGGTAAGAAAAAGGAACTTGGAAGCCCTATTTTTCCCGTCTTGATCCAATAGCAGCGGGGGTCGGTGCCTTCTATGTCAACTTGTTATAATGAAGAGTTACTAAGAATTTTTTCTACTTGTCAGCTTTCTGACAATTCTTGAATGTGGTAGAGGTGGGTTCAGGGATGATTAGTCACCATCTGCCTCTAACAAACAAGTTCTCTTGAGTGACTGCTGTGAAATGTTTAACTACGAACAAAATCATTTAAAGTGCCAGCTCTCCTGAAGGCTATCAGATGGCAATCAGGTCTCATTTCTCTTCAGAGGAGTTGTCTTTAGCACTGTCCCACAATGCAGCTTCACAGTCACGTGCTCCAGTCCTGAGCATCTCCAGATGCAACATGGAGAAAGCAAGAGGCACATTGAGTGGTTCATGCTCCATGCATAAAATAAATAAACAAATAAATAAATAATTTACATTTTGTTTCATGTCCCATTAGGCATACCTGGACATGATTTCTTGACTTCGAGCAGCTTTCCCACACAAGGGAAGGGCATGCATCCCACCTGCAGTGTGACAGCCACAGCTGGGACACTGCCTGCAGTTGTTGTTCAGGGCTGTGCCTTGTTTCTTGAATGGTGCAAGGAGCTTCATGTGCTCTCCCTGCAGACTTTTTTTTCTTTTGTGCCAGTTGTGTTTCATGTATACTTATTATGAATTGGAACAACAAAAATAATAATACGTATCATTCTACTACTTACTGATCCCTTTTAATTCCTCCTCTGAATATTTTAATTCATTGAGTTCCCAGCCATGTACTTTCAGTCCACTTCACTTCCTACTTTCTTTCTCCCATCTCCTCTGTTTAAGCTCTCCAGTCTCACTGTTCCTCCCACCTGTCAACATCAGCATATATTTTGCCCCCAAAGCCTAACATTAAATTCATTGTGTACATGAGCACGTACACACGCACACACACACACATACAGAAAAGTACAGAAAGGCATAACAAAAGGAAACTTATGTGTGAAGAAGTCAATAAATGTCTTTAGACTTCACATTTTTCTGGCAGAAAATAGTTACCTAACGTGTTACAATACTTGTCTAATAGTAACACGTAATCCAAAAGCCAACCCACACAAAACACTGCAGGCTGGACTGCTGGTACCTAAACTAATTCTTACACATATTGTGCCTTGGGCTGTATTCAAAACCAAGTTTGGCAGCATCCCTTTATCATTTAATTTGGAGTGTCTCATTCCTTTCCTCTGCTGGACTAGTCTTCTAGCACATTTCATAAATACACTGGGCACCAAGAGAAAGTTGGCAGCATTCATTCAAAAGACCTGCTAGAAAAGAGAGCTGAAGATGTTAATTGATGCCCATGTAAGATGATGAAGGAAAGGACTGAAGAGCAAATGTGATGATAAACAAAGGAGTAAGTGGAATTAGCTGTTAGTTGCAGTGGTTGAGACATCAAAAGCTCCGTGCACTACGCTGTGCAGTGATGGCAAAACTGCTTCCATTCACATTCATCTAAAGATTGAGCTAAATATTAATCTTCCCACTTCAATGGGAGGTGGGCTGTACTCTCTTCCGGGAGAGGACTATGTCCTCTTCCACATCAACCTGAAGCGTGATTGTGGGCATCTTGTTATGTTTCCACTTACCTGTATAAAAATAGACCTTGTGTAGTGTTTTCTCCTTAGAAAAAGGAGCCGTGGAATAAGCTAGCAGGCTGCTGGATAAACACCCAGACATATACTTTAGAGATCTAAATAGTGGGAGAGACAATACTGTGATTCAGCTGTGAAACCAAAGACTGTACATTAGCTGAGACATTTTCCCAGGTGAGAGGAATAACTATCCAAGCACAGGTGCAAAAGATTTACATAGTGAGGTACAAGCAACACAAGTTCCTGGAGAACAGGCAGACCAGAACCAACATTGTTATTGTAACAAAGACTCATAACCAGGTGAGTCAGGGAGAGTTTTAGACTTTTTGAAAACAAGATATATTTTGTTGCAAAGCAGATCTACCCATTGAATGTATGTCTGCTCATCTGACACTTGGGTGTGCCCCTCATCACTCTGGTTTTTGCTTCTCTCCAGTTCAGTTCTCCCATATTTTCCTATAAGATGCTGAACAGAAAACTGCCTTCAAGTTGTTCACTTCACAGTCCCCAAGGATGGCTTGGTTTCATTTAGATAAAAAAGACAGGTGATTTACAAGGGACAAGCAAGTGTCAAACATGCTGGTTGCTCCAGTGCCAATTCCTTTTGAAGCACAAAATGTCACATTTGCTGTTCTGAGTTTCCACATCTGCTCTGGGCTGGAAGACTGTTTTTAGATCATAAAGGAGAGTGAATCATCTAAAGAAGAACAACTTACATCTTTTGGCAAAGACTATGGGTGCAGGGTGAGTGGAAGGGGCAGAAAGCTTCATTCAAATTTGTTGATTTTGGGGAGCCTGGGGAGAAGCTCACTGCTTACCCCAGTCCCTGGAATACTTCCCCATGAAATACAGTTTGCCATTCATCTTTTGGGGAGCACATTTCTTTGATTCCAACATGAGTGTATGCTAAAAACTTGATGGTATAATTTTGCCTTTCTGTAAATGATTATCTCTTTACACAAATAATATTTTCAATACTTTACATATTCATCTCTACTATGGAATGGGGTTCCTGGCTGCTAAACTGGACTTTGCTGTCTGTGTTTAAATTCTGCAGGATGATTTATTTGTGAGCAATCTATGCTGCACCCATTTTATTTAGTGTTAGGGCAGTTATTCATTTAAAAGTTTTTGTTTCCAGTTTTGCCCCCAGATAAGAAGACACAGCTGCCATTGAACCACTAGGGCACATGAAAATCACATGATCCTGACACCGACTTCCCTGTAATCCATCCCCTGTCATACAATACAGAACAGAAAAACAATTGTTGAGTCCACTCTGAGACTAGTCTGCTCTTGTTTTAACAGGCAGAACAGTCTGGGTAGCCTTTTCTGAGACTGGACTTTGTATTTCCTAAAATAACAACAACAACAACAAACAAAAACAAACAAAAACAAAATCATTCTGTTCAAAGAAAGCTGACCAAGAAAAGGATCTACTAAGACATCTTCCTTGCACTGATTAAAACTTTTTAATTTGCTGATTTGCTGGAAGTTTCACAGGTACACTAGATAACACCAAAGGTCACAGTAAGAGTCTACAGAATCATCTCTGAAAAGATGCATTAAATAAAGCAGATTAGTTACCTTCAGTGCTTGTGAAGGAAAATAGTTTGTGCTTCTGCAAGCAAGAATAGTTTGAGAATGAATGAGGACCCTGAAGAGGGAAAGAAAAAAGTAAATCAAGAAAATGTCAGTTATAGTGTATTCACAAAAGCTGTGCAGTTTATGGACTCATGATAATTGCTGAAGAACTAAAACTAAATTCACATTACCAACAAAGCTTTCAAATATAAAGCCCTCACCTCAGTCCTGGTGTCAGTGAACTAACCACAACAGAAAGCAAAGAAATTGGATAACGCATATAAACTACCACACTGTCCTTCTCTACCAATACTTCCAAGAAAAGAGAAGAAAAACAATCTGCATAGCATCTTTGCTCTCCTCTATCACTAAGAGTGAAAACATTATGGAAGACATGACAAGTCTGCAGGAAATCTTGACAATGAAATAAAATGTAGCATTTCTTTATATTCTACACATTAATTAAACTAGCTGAAGAGGAAGAATAGATGAAAAGAGTAGGTTTTGTTGAAGGTAAAGGAAGGAAAAAACCTTGCTCAAAATTAATTATAGTTTGCAGGTCTGAAGTCATCTTCATTTTGATGTTTCTGACCTGAATTGTTACAGCTCAGCTGTTGATCTGAAACCAATGCTACCTCAAGCAGAGCTAAAATCTACTATTATTATTGTTAATTGTTGTTGGCTTAAAACACACTTAGAGCATTTTTCTTGTTTCTTTACAATCAGAGAGTTCAAAGGGATTTCATATTTCCATTAGAAATGTAATTTCTCCAAATGCTTTTCATGTCTTAAAAAGTATTGCAGGAACTTATTATGTCTTAGACAGTATTGCAGTAGCCAGCAGATGAGTCCAGGTGTCACAGCTAATATCTGTGAGCCTAACCCAAAGCCACAGACTTCAGCAGTTTTTGCACCTGGCTTTGTAAAAGGACAGATCAGGATACAAGTCTAACCTAGTCTAAAAGCTAAAGCACAACGCATACAACTGGCTTTATGCAGCCTTATATGCACAATGGTATCATCATATTCAAAAATAACATACTAACAATAAATGTGCTGGAATTCAAAGGTCTCTTTATTCTTCAACACCCCGATATGCTGTGTGCAGTACACAAAGGTGATGAATCCCTGGTCCTTGATGCTAAGTGTTTTCAGTCTCAGCAGTCAGAAATGACGTGCCTACATTAAAAGTGTGCTATTCAGTTCAGCACTTTTGAAAATGGCCAGAAAACTGCCCAAAGGTGACAAACATGTAAATGAGCTCAACTTTATTCTTATTACAGAAAGTCTCTGTGAAGCTGATTCAAAGTGGTGTTCTCCTCCACAGGGCCAGTTTGCACAACAAAGTGGCCCAAATTACACATTGTGCAATTCCTAAACTACCCATGTTTCCAAAAGGGAGTTACTTTTTGCCTTTTCTCTTTGTTTGCAGATATGTTCAGGATGGTGAGGGAAAGATTTCTTGTACCTGTGCTAAAAGTAACTGGACCTAAGAGTCAAACTGATGTGTCTGTGCTACAATAATCTATTTCCATGGTATTTCTTTCACTAAAGAAAGACGAAGACGGAGAAAAAAGACTTTCATTCTGAAATCAGTGTCCCATCCAAGCCTGGTAAGTAGTGATGGACCAAGTGGCAGGTTCTTGGTGGCTTTTGAGAGAATTTTAAAAGCAGCACAATTCACGATTGTGGACACAGCCTGCGCAATTGTAGCAAGAGAGGCACTGTCAGCTAAAAAGCCAGTTTACTGACCCACAGAAGATACCCTTTCAGATGTGACTGGGTGGCTGGAAGGAAATGGAGAAAGGGAATTGGTGAATTCTGCTCTTCCTCCTTCCTTGCTGTACCTGTTTTGTGGATCAATGGAAAACCCGTTTCCAGTTTTGCCAGTTTGCCATTTGTCAACTCAAGTAAACAGACCGTTTAAAGAAACGTCATTGCATCACAGGAACCCAGTGCTCATTCTGTTCTGCTAGTTCTCTCACATGCCAAGATTAACACCTGTGGTAGGAAAAGTAACATAACAGCTAACACTGTGCCTTGGCAATCTCACCATCCCAGAACAGGCTCTTGCTTGGTATAGCCAAGTACTTGCTCTTTCCCCCCTATCTCCTTCTCCCTAGGAAGGAGAGATTTTTAAACATTCAGAGGTAGATGAAGACTGTCAGCTAGTGCAAACTGGCATGGCTTCTCTGACTTTTTACACAAGCTAAGGAACTAGTGCCAAGAGAAGAGAGTTATTTTCTGTAGGGAAGCAGGAGAATATAAATTTAATCCTCACACTCTGTTCCACTGAAGCTGGCACGAGCAGCCACTGCTGAGTGACTGCTGTTTACGTGTCCCACTTCCAGCTGGTTTTATGAGCATATGCTATATCTACAGGAGATCTGTACAGGGAGCGGAAACAGAAACTATGGAGCGATCTGTCTTTACCAACTGGAGAAATGCTTTAAAAAAGCATTTTTTACACATGGAATCAGAACTGCCCCAGTGCTGAGGAATGAGGTATTCAGGCAAATTTAGGGACCATGGGGGCACCATCAGCAGTGAAACTGGAGCTGTTCTTCTGCCAGGGGTGGTGGAGCACAGAATGGAGATGTTCTAACTTTGCCCTGTCAGGAGCCCAGGTCCTTCTATGGAAATCTCTTCTTCATGAGTTCACTATAGGCAAAAAGGTCCAGAAGGTGTGGAGGAGACCTTGAAAGTGCAGGATCTGTTAGTGTGGGGACCTGCTACACCCTGTGGCTTGCTGTGGGAGAGTGCTACCCCAAAGCTCACGCAAGCGTCAGAGCTCAGACAGAGTCTTTAAGCAACCTTCCCTCAGAGCTGCAGATGGGACTAGAGAGAAAAAGCACTTTCACAGTCTCTGTGGTAGTGATCAGCCTGCAAAGAGCAAGGTATTCTGTCTCCTTCCAAGGTCAAAGCTTGACTGTAGAAAAATCTCATTTAGATCCTTACAGGTCACATCAGCCATTTTTTTTCCCAGCCATTTCATTACACTTGCTAGTATCAGGATCACTCAAAATTTCAAAGTGTTTCATGTAGAAAGAAAATGTTTTATTTTCAATGCTATTTGTCATCTGGCAAGTGGTTACTCTCTTTTGTGCGCATTTGATTTATATTGTGGCGTCATGGAAAATAGGTAATTCACTCAGGATAGTTCAGTTAAGATACAAGAGGTCCTGCATATCTTGATAAGCCCAGATCAGCAGTTCCCACATTTCCTCAGTTCTTATTCCCTTAAATCAGCTTCACAGCAACACAGAGATAAATCTTAAAGCAGAAAATGTTATTCACGCTGAGTTCAAACAGTTGAAGACCACCACTGCTAAGCTTTACTAGTATAAGGACTAAGTACTGCTATCCAGCAGATTTTAGGAAGGAGCTTAGCTGAATTTACTAACCCAATGGCTGGCTGCCACATTTTTTGAGCAAGCCCATAAAGCACATTTTCAGTCCTTCTTCTCCCTCCTGTCCCCACCAGTGCAAAGACTTTCAAGCCTTTCTCACCCAGAGCTAGTTCAGGATTTTGAGGAGAGTTAGTGAAATGATTCATCAGGCAAAAACTCAAACATGAATGCTTTACTTTAGGATGGATTTACAAATGCAACCAGGGAACAGTGTTCAAACTCCCAAAGCAGTGCAGAAAAAGACTGCAAAGCAAGGAGAAGAAGCAGTTGCTGTTTTCTAAACTTGCTTTCCACTTGGGGGGAAAAAAACGCCAAAACAATGCTTCCAAAAGACACAGAACTCCCACTCTCTACTCAGATGATTAATGTAAGAATATTTATGATGTATGTAGAGAAAACTTGACAGATTTATCTTCTGTACATTTCTAGCAATTGCTTCCAGATATGTAGCATGGCTACAGTATCTGGAAAATGAAGTCAGAAGTAGTGATCAATTAAAGAAAATCTTCTCTTGTTAAAATGGTTTGTTACAGAGACCTCTTGCATGAAGATTCACACGTCCTTTAAAATCAACTCAAAGAAATAAAAATCCTGATCCAGGACTGGCTCCAAAGACCTTTGCAATCCTATTCAGGCCCTTACAGTCTGAAATACTTTCCCATACTCAGCGTCTTTTCTTTCTTCTTAGGAACAACTCCAACATTTCTGTCTACACCTGCAATTATCTGAAATAAAGCTGAACATGGAAAACTCATCTAGAAGGGAAGTATGTGTTTAAAACTCTAATTCAGGTCATTCAAATGCCAAATTTACATTCTGTAATATAAACATATAGTTCACAGGGGATCAGACTTTTAAACTGCATTTAGGCATTTACAGATCAAAAGATCTTTTAGAAAACCACATTTGGCATCTAACTGCCTCTAAAAATGGACTCTGGTATCTATTTTTCAGTGAGCATGGAGATGATACTTTTGCCTAGCAGATGAAATAACCAATGACCAAGGGCTTAATTTTCTAAATGACTCTTTCCAGTGAAATGCTTTTGAGCTGGAAGATTACAGTGACAGAAACCAGCTATCAACCTCTGATACATCAGCATTAGTCCGTAGCTCCAGAAGAGCTTAACTCTGAAAGACGATACATCTGTTAAACACCTTGGCATTTCTGAAATGTTCTCTGAGACTGTATTCCTTGAGTAAGCTTTTGGGTACTCATCTTGAGGCTCTTTTAACCCAGTCTGGGTAGCACTGTGAATACAGCTCATCTTCAATGAGATATGCCCAGGTATTCAGAAATGTGATGGCAAGATGTCAACCAAAGGAAAATAAATAACACATCCTGCATTTCTCGTTACATAATTACTAAGAAGGAAAATGAAATACTTTGGAACTCTATAATGTTCATGTGCTTCTTCCCTTTTCTTCCTTTTCACACATACCTAGCATGTCAAAATGACATTCTCTCATGCTTCAGGATATGAATCACCTGTTGATGGATTTGGAAAGAAAAGTTCCTCTAACAACACTTTATGCAAATATCCTCTGTCGGGTTTCTTGTGCTGGGATCCTATAGTATTACTAAAAACAGGGCTTTGGAGTAGGTGGACACAGGACTTGACCAGTTTAACAGCTCACATCTTGCTACTGGCAGCTGCTGGCCTTCTGATCCAGCAACACTCTGCTCTGTACCACCTTGCATATTCTGTTGAAAAGCTAGTTTTGCTTAATCTTTGCATACCTACCTATATTGAAATCATACTCTATGCCAAGTATTTTTATGGTGTTTAGTTAAAGTATGCAACTGGGAAAAAACTTTCTTGATGAAAAATATGGGGAACTCATTAGGTTATGATGATCAAGCCATTTGATTTTCCACACATAAACCACTATATTGCTCATTTCCCCAGAACAGAACTTCAGTTGGAACCATTACATTTACCACAAGCAACTTGCAGACGACAGGTGAAATCCTGGTCCTGCAACCTAAGCAAAAACTTACATTGTGTCAGGGAGGCCAGAATGTTACCTACTATATCAGCATCCACAGACCCACCAACCAACAAGTCTTTCTGCTCTCTACTGGGGATTTTAAGCCCAATTTTCAGTATTGGACCTTTAAAGCTCAGGGCAGAAAACGATACCTAAAAAGAAGAGAGTGAACTAAGAGGAATTTACACTACAGTAAAGAGACTGTACTCTTTCCCGATGTGACCATTCTCAAACCTGTCTTAGGATGACTTAAACACCACCTAATTACACCTCTGTAGGCTGTGGAATAGGCCAAGAACCACAGAGGTACATGTCAAAGAGACTACACCAGCATCATAAAGGGAGCTGCCTATGATCAGTCAATAGGAAACACCAGGCAAGCCTGCTGGTGGATTTTAGGATATCTGAATGTGGCCTTTAGGAGCACTAAGCTAGAAGTTGCCTACTTTACCTTCACATGGAGTAAATAAGGGAGGCCTAGACTCTACCAAATTCACAGCTCGGCTTGCTCACCTGAATTTTGTGACAGAAACAAGCTCTTAGTCTTTGAAAGCTGGAACCTGTGAACCCTCTGTGATTCACACAGTCATTCCCATAATTTTTCTGTGCTAAAGGACTCACAAGCCATAACACATTATATTACTGCAAGATTTCCATCTTGCTATCAAACTTGTTATCAAAATTAGATGTACACAGATTGCTTTTGTGTGCCCTTCATTACAGTGATGTGAGAGAGACCAGAATGAGCAAAATATGTGTCTTCAGACAATATGTCTAAAAGCTGAGACCTGCACTAACTCAGTCGCTTGCAGTCATCTGTATTGCTTTTGGGTATGATGAGGTCTTTTATTAAGCCAGTGAAACTCACCACATTATGCTGGTCTTCAAAACAAGTGTCCAGGATATACATTTACACAACCAAAGATTTAATAACAGTTTCATTTACTTCACTGTACCTTAAAGAGTCATTTAAAGAGAGGAAACTCCACATCTGTTCTCTGCCTGTGTAGAAGATCCAGCAAGCAGGTGGGTCTGTCCCCAGCTGGGCTTCTTTCTGCCTGGATGGTCCCCACCTGAAGGAGAGGGCACGTGGCCAGCTCCAGCACTCCTCTGCTGCAGCTCCGCTGGGAGCTGCACATGCACGAGGTGTGTGTGCTCCTGCAGCCTGTGGCTGGTGGATGGCCTCCGCAGGGCTCTGTGGTGCTGCTGCAAGCTCAACAGCTTTTAAAGTAACCACACTAGGAACAGTCTTGCATTCACTGGGATGGTACAACATCATGGTCTTCTGATGGGTAGGCTTGTCTAATTAAAGAGATACTGTCCATACGGCAAATATATATCTTACACTCAGTGTCCTAGGCTGCCTGGCAGCAAATATAGCTTGCCGCCTACCATAAATCATGCCCATTGACATGCAGAATCAATGTATTTTTAACCATAAGCAGAATTATGGGCTGAAGTGTGAGCCCAGACACTGTGCTAGTGTGGGAAAAGTAAACTCATCTCTTGCTCTGGCAGGTCAAGAGATTGTTGTGTATTGCTTATGGCTTCTTTCTCAAAGTGAAAGAATACTAACTAGTCTGAGGAATCTCAGAGGAAATAAACTGAATTTATTTCTTGTGTATCTATTCAGGGTCTTTTTTTTTTTTCATCTAGGTGGATTTCATCTAAAGAGTGGCTACTGTAGTGCACTTGCATTTTGGAGACAAAAAAAAAACAGGTAGGTCGATGTGGTGTTAAAGACATTTTTAAACATAAATGTATAAAGCCACAGACTGATGATTCAGAAGTGGTTCAAACAAAGTACCTCAAACCTCTGGAGAAGGCTATCCCCTGGGCATTTTCTGTATGTGAAAGGACAGCTTTGCTGAATTCTTTCTATAGGATGTAACATCTTAAGCCTGGCTTAAGCTGTTTGTGACTGTCTGCTGTTAGGTCTGTTGCCATGTCCATATCTTCACGGCAGAGTTAAACCATTTGCCTTGAAGTTAATGCCTTCTGGGCTAGCCTTGCTTATGTGAGAGCACTCTGTGAAATAACACCTATACTACACACAGTGGTTGGCTTTCTGTGCAGAGAGATTGGATTAGCAGCTGGGGAGCTGAGCTAATAAACTGTAGCTAATGTTCCCTTGTGAGCCCACTAATTTGAGTTAAAAATGCCACCCTGCTTGAAATAAGGGGTTTGTGTGTAGAAGGGATTTGCGAAGGTAAGAAACACTCAGGTTATAACAGCAAATAATCATGTGGTGAAGACGACAAACCCTCTGACAGTTATTATGACCTTTGAAGCCCTGAGAAAAAAAATACAATTAATAAATGATACTAGCTTACAAAGTGATCTAAACTAGAGGTAATAAGATACACTTCTCTGAGTGTCTCTCAGAGCCTGGGAAGGAGGAATTATCTTTACACCGTTGTTGGACCTCTCCAGATGAGCAGCCAGCTCGGGAAAAGGAAGGGGCCCAGCAGCTGCTGTCAGCAAGGCACAGCTCGGTCTGCAACAGCCTCTCTGTCCTGAGCACCACAGAGCCGTGGTGACAGCCACCGCCTCCTTCTTACGTGCCTCAGACACAAGAAGCCTGTAGATGAGAGCCACAGGATTGCTCTTCTGGCCCTTTCCTGTCCTGGAAACCCTACACTTATACACAAGCACAACAGAGACTTTTCCAAAAGCCTGTTTCAACATCTAAGTCTTCTTTTAGGCAGCAAAGCCAATTTTTAATACTGTTCTCTGTAACTGAAGCCAGAAATATTTCTGTCTTCCAGGACCAGAAGTGAATGCCAGAAGACACTAAGTGTTGCACCTCTGGGATGCACTGACAATCCAAGTTTCACTTTACATTAAAACAGCAGGCAAAGTCCCATAGGACTATTCAAGTCTACGCAGCACAGTAATATGCAGTATATACAGCCCTGAACAGATGCCATCCGAGTCCACAACTGAAGTGGAGGGGGGTTCTCGTGCTGGCCAGCCCCGATCCCCGCCGATAGCGCAGTGCTGCTCTAGCACAGCAGCTTCCAGACCCATGGCAGCACTGACCCTACTGCCTTGGGTCAGGATCAGGATGCACAGGGTACAAAGGATGCAGGATCAAGCCTACCATCTGGTCGACTTTTGAGTCACTGTACCTAGAGTGTTTCTTAATATTCCAGAATAGATACTTTTTCTCCGAATGTGATATCTTGACGTCTGGTGTTGATACTATGTCTGCTTGCAATTAGAGGATATGGGAATGCATGTATGCCCTTAGGTGAGGCCTAAGTTATTTCTAGGTTATGATTAAAGCACAAAACAGCTTAAAAAACAGGAAAAAGGCCAGCTAAATTGTTATGCTTACCCTTCATTCATTTAAATTTCTATTACACTTTCTTGGTTTTTACTTTATCTCTCACCTCATTGCTTTTCCAGAAATAAACCTAGGTGACTCTTAAGCTTATTTATGTTCCTTGCTTCAAATTTCCTTTCTTGGTAATTTATTCC
Organism: Chauna torquata; assembly: GCA_013399475.1. Taxonomy (NCBI): domain Eukaryota; kingdom Metazoa; phylum Chordata; class Aves; order Anseriformes; family Anhimidae; genus Chauna; species Chauna torquata. The sequence goes on from VXAL01018550.1 coordinate 33,816, forward strand.
AAATAACTGAATTTTTTTCTTATAACATTCTCAACTTTTTGGAGCAATTTATAAATTTGAGGTGTGGTCGCAGTAGTGGAAGTCTTACCCGAAAAGGGAAAGCAGGCTCTGAAACCAAACTATCCACCTTTAAAGTATGTTCTTCCATTTGACCTCCTTCCCTTTTCTTTTCCAACATATGAAACTTTTTGCAATAGCTATTGGCTATGATGAGCCCACGGCTTTTTTTGAGACCACATAATTGTTCAGGGGGAAAAATACCAATTTGATAATGAGAGAAGTTATGTAGACACCAGCCTTACATTTGTCTTTACAGGCATTACTCCTGGGATGTTCTTCGTGTTTCTGAGAGTGAAATGTAAGTGTCACTAACACTTTCTCATGAAACTGTATACTTTTAAATCAACATTTTTAATCATCATTTTAGAGGCAGCTTCCTGTAAAGGGAATACAAGATTAGGATTTGCAGATCTCTTCATTTTCCATGCCTTCAGGTCTAATCTCCCAAGGTGCAGTTGGCTCTTGGGTTCTCAGTAAAGCTAAAGAAAATATTTTCAGTGATATTTTCTATTTCCAGAATCGCAATTCTGCCAAACCTAGAATGTTTTGTAAATCAGAAAGGTTTCCTACAGCCTATCATGGAATAATGCAGAATAGCCAAAGGTGTTATTTATAAGGTCCTCACCATACCAGGAGCAGCTGTTGTTTTCCCATATGCCACTTCAATGCCAGGCTCATCTTTTAACTACATTATTGTTGACTGTTTTCTCTCTTCTGATTCTTCTCTGCTTCTTTTTGCTAAAAGACACTGAATTTCCCATTTTCATTCCACCACATGTGGACCAAAACCAAATTTCAAAACCTCAGAAATACTCACCAAAAGAAATTGCTGTTTTCTGGCCAGGCTAATCAGCAATCCTAATTACAAATACCCGTGGCACAATAAGCCAATACAAAGGAGGCGAAATCTCAAAATGTGTGTTAACATTCTGCTGCTTGCAAACCACTCCCAAATGTATTTTCAAATACATTCCTCTGTCATTGCTCGGGATGCTGCCTGATGAGCTGACAATAAGCCAGTGACAGTCTAGCACAGCAAAAGTTTAGTGCTTCCTTTTTTGGACATTCATATATTCTCTATTGTTTCAAAACCATTAGTAACACTGCCTCTTTGCCTTTGCCATCCAGCAAGTCCTTCTCTCATAGTGACTCATTCAGGTTCTGGCACCATGTGGGATAATGGAGAAGCGTTAACGGAAAATGCTTGGTGACACAGATAGGAGGAGAAGAGGGAGAAAGATGCAAGGCAGAGTTCTGTCTCTGTTGCATTTTCTCTAATTCGATGAGTTTTCTACTCTTTTTGGAAGCTGTAGATGCCTGGGGTGACCACACTGCATTCCCTGGATATGCAGAACACTGAGATCCCAAGGAGTATAAGTTAGTGAACACCATGTTATTTTATGTTGTTTCTATTAAAAAGATCATTTATTCCAATGACGTGTTACTTTTGTTCTCCATGTTACATCTTGGATTATTTTGTTGTCTTCTATACAGTGAAGCTTCATAGTTATAGAGTGCTGCAGCTGCTGAGCAGCTCTGCTCTTCCAGGAATCTACCAGCTAGCTACTGGTCTGTAATGACTTCATCTGACTGGGATGTGCAAGAACATTCATTTTGACATGAGATATGATCAATGCATCTGTACTGTGTGTAAAATCCTCCCACATGAAAGGCAAAAAGGAAGCTAGCTCATTGTCTTTAGCTCCACCAGTATTTCACTCTGCAAATTTTATTTTTTAGAGCTCCATAGGGTAACTATCTTCTTTGTCCTCCACAGCTTCAGAGCCTTTGGCAAGGCAGATGGGCCTGATGAAGAACATACACTACCTTTGGGGGTTTATCTTCTTTTCCTTTCATGTTTTCTCCATGTAATTAAAGAATTTAGCCCATTTTCTGCTCCCAAATCAGCTTCACACAGGACTCACACATACTAAAGATACCTCCAATCCGCAAGTTGAAAGAAGCTCCAAAATACTAGTGAGAGAATTTTTCAGATAATGTGGACCTGGTTCTCTTCCTTGATGGAGTGCCGACATTTTAATGGAGTCGTGTAGCTAATGGAGTAATATAACCCTGACATTAACAATCTAAAATTGACGCAAGTGTTCTGTATATTTTATTAGCTCTTAAAACTAAAACAGTAAAAGTAGTTTTGAAAAGAGACAGAAAGGTGAAGAGGTCTGAATAAAACTGAGAGTAGACTGAGTTCAGTTTATACAAAGCAATCACTTGCTTATGTATTTCTTGACTATATGTCACCCTGAACTCCTATGAAAAGCATGCTTTTCTGTACTATTGTAGTTTCTCTCATTTCTGCTCTACAGACTCTTGGGACATCCACTGAAAGCATGCCAAGGAGGGTGGAAGGATGAGGGTTTAAATATTTTAAATCTATTAAATAAAACAACACTTTTGAAATACTAAAAAACATATGGAAATGTGTTTCCCCCCATATGGGAATTCAGCTGTTCCCAGGAACAGCCTGGGTGTCAGGAGACCAGAGCAACATATGAGGAATGTATTAAACAAATGATGGAAGGAGGATTGAATAGCTCGGGGAGTTGGAAGAAGATTACATAACTTTTCATCTTAAGTCTACCCCAGAATGACAGTGCAAATGAAAATCATTACACTCTAAAGACAGTTTGGTGGTCCATGTGGAATCACTTGGTGGTTTCTCTGGAGTTACTAATAGACAGCTTTCTACATCACAGAAACTTCCATACATTTATCACTCTTTTCAGCAATCTTAGTGGAAGCCAAGAATAAGAGTTTAAGGGAGAAAAACATTTAAGCATATGCTTAAGATTAAGCACCTGCTCAAGTACTTTGCTGGATGAGAGCCTTAAAAACTGCACTGCTAATACATGTGGTAAAAACATGAAGAGTAGAAAGGAAAGCCGGACTGCTCATGTGGTACCTGTTCTGGAAAATGTTTTATTTTTTTATTTTCATTAAATAGCTTTTAGCAACATCACATTGTATTTAAAATAAAAATAAAAATAAAAATAAAAGCTATATTACAAAGGCTTTCAGTAATGGACTACTAGAAAGCAGCAAGCATATCACCATCCTGTGCTCTCTCTCCTGAAGGCTGCTCTCTCACCAGATGCTGATCATGCTGTGTCTCCTCGTGTGCCTGCATTTTTATGTAGTCTCAGTTAGCAGCAGATCCCATCATATTTTCCATTTCTCTGCACCGCGTGATGATGCGAATACTGAGGCAACTTCCAGGCTAGTCAATAAATGTACACAGCAAAATGCAGTACCAAAGATGTCACTTGTGTCCTATCAGCCAATACTGTTGTGTTGCCACAGTGCAGACACATCTACATTGTTTCCAGTTCTGAAGACAGCTGAAATATCATAGATTTCTCTGCTAAGTGTCACATTGTGTGGGATGGGTATATTGTCCTCTTCCCATACAGCAAGGAATGGAGCTGCTCGGGGGGTGACTGTGCAGGGCCTCACCACAAGAGACAGAAGCAGAGTGCTCATCCATCCTATTTCAAGAGACACCCTTTTTTTTCTTTTATTTGCCATGTAACTGCTAGGAAGTTGAATGCATCAATCCAACCTCAGAAAGAGAATGTGAGCAGTTTTGGTCAAGCTTGCTTCCAGTGCAGAATTTACACTAACACCGAACTGAAAAAAATGGGGTTATCCTACTTATCTTACCCAACGACTGCGCTAAATTACACTCCTGAAATAAAACAGAAAGGAAATAATTCATTGGTCCATGATTACTTTTTGACTGCACTGAAACTGCATTAGGAGTATTTGAAAAAGTATAAAAAATATTCTATAGTAAAACGGTTTTAATTTTGTCAATAGATGCAAACTTCTTACTAGCACTGTTAATTGTGGCAGGCCATTCTTCTACCTAAACTTCCTTCTTTCTGCAAGTTAACTAGAAAGAAGATATATTTGCTTCCACCTGACTACTGAGTTCATATATTACATTATGCAGCTAAATACACTAATGATAAGACAGTCTTTGATCACCTTTCCTCACTTTCTCTGCCAAAATGATTTAAGAATCACAGGAGCTACTACATTTTGTTAGCCTGAAATGCACGGAAATATTGAAGTACGTCTTGATTGGCTCTTTTCATCTGTGCCAGCTGTTATAAATTACTTTAACGGAAAAATGTCTACTACAATTCTTGCATACTTTAAGGATGGTAAAAATTGAGAAGATAAAGCAAGAGAACATTTATATTTCTTTTATGATTTTTTTTTTTTTTATGATACCATTCTAAAATATCTGCTCCAGTATTTGCTGAAATTTATGACTTAATGCATTATTTTCATGGCAAAGCAAGGAACTGATGACAAATTCTCTGGCCATAAAAAATCATTCTTTACTTAAAAATACATCATGACAAAGCAGAAAAAAAAAAAAAACGACCAAGGACTTTGTTCAGGCATGTATGTCACATCTCACCTTCCTGCCTTCACTTTTCATTTTACCTAAAAAAATTATGCTACTCCAGTTCTTCATCCAAATTCTCAAGCATGAAAGAAGCTGAAAGCATGATGTCACAGCTTGTCTTGAAGAACAGGTCTCAAAGATGTTTGCAGACTGTGGTCGGGAGCACGCAGTCCTCTTGGGTCCCAGTCCAGCTCTGGAGGCTGGAGCACACCTGGGTGGGTGCAAACTTTCCTACCGCTTTTCCTTGCCAGCTTAACCCCTTTGGCCCAACGATCTCCAACTTTCTCCTCCTGCACTCTGTTTCCTGACTCAGTCTCCTCATTCATCCCTGCCTGACCAGAGCACGGTCCACTCTCCAGGTTTCTGAACTTGGTCCTCTTCCCAAACCAAACCAAAGATGAGCCCACTCCCAGAACCAGACTTTTTCTCTGGTCCCCATCTAATCTCAGCTTCTCCACACCCTCCCTTCCTGGCTTCCTATCCCAGTTTCTTTGCCAAGCTCATGTGTCCCCACCCTGATGTCCCCAGTGACATTCCTCCCTCCTTAGGTCAGCTTCCCGCTTCCCCTGACTCCAGCTAAGCGTTTCATTACTCTCCCTGTCCTTATCTGCTCCTTTCCTCTCCACTTGAACCGCACAGCTCCCACCCCTCCCGCTGCCTAGGCTGGCCGCGGCAGGGGAATACAAGGGCAAAGGCCAAATGCTCAGGGTTTCGCATCCCATCCTCCTTGGCATGGCGCAGTGGGAAGCCACATTCACAAGGAAAGCCCAGCTCCTCGGCTGGACAGCCAGCTGGACCGCTGCCGGCTGCTCTGCACAGTTACTGTGCCACCAGCCACCGGCTCCGAGAGGCTCAGACCCGCTTGGGGTGGCTGTAGTGTTCAAAGCACTTGCTGGAATTTTGGAAGTCTTTAATGAGCAAGCACAGGGAATTTTTCTTCCCCCGTATCTTGCAACTTCACTGATTTTCATGGGGGTTTTACTTGGCATTGAGAATGGGCACATCCCAGACGTGAAAGGTCAACCCTCCATCAAGGTTCAGCTTGATATTTCAAAGCAAAAAAGCACCAAAGCTATCCAAAGGAAACAATTACTTTTTAACATAGCCAAAAGAGGTTTTATTTCTTATATTGAGGAATATCTCAACTTCTTTGATAGAAAATTTCCTTCAGGTTCATAGGACAGATCTTGGCATAGAAAACTTCTCCCCAGCTGTTACTGTGCCAGGCTAAGAGCTGCTGACAAGAGAGTCTTGTAGGTGATGCTACTGATAACCCACGACCATTCACGTTTGGCTAGTTATACCCTGGCTGCCCCACTGTCCACTTGAAAAACATTACCTGAGTCCAGGGAACTCTACCGACCTGTCTGCTGCTGCATGGTTTCATGTGGCCAGTGTTCAAGCATGTAGTCCAGCCACAGTCCTCACCAGCTTGCAGTTTATCATAAAGGTACCCAGAATTAAAGTTGCAGGAGGATCCTCATCGCCTTCCATAAACACTGTGACAAGGCTTCATGGCTTTAATTACAAAGCCTGAAACAAACCAAATAACGTTCAGCCACTGCAGGCTACTGCGGAGGGACAGGCATGACTAGCTGCAGATGGGAAGCTGCAAGTTGTGGGGGGAGGGGCATGACGAAAAGTGTAAAAACAATTAAGGAAAAAAAAGAAAAAAAAAAGAAAAAAAAAAGAAAAAAAGAAAACACCCTGATTCTGAACTGGGCAACTCTGCTGAACTTTTCTCTTGGGGTTTGGATACAGAAAGCTTTTCTGATGCATGCCTGTGAGTAACGGAGTTCTGCATACTCTTATGTTTCTGTAACGAAGCAAAATATTGGATTTCATAGATGTTCAAATTGACTATAACTGTTCCACATAAAGATTAATTTGCAATTTTTATATTGCTAGAAGGATGTTTCGGGCATCTATCTGAGTTAATAGCAAGGGGATGGTAGTCTCTGAGACAGCAGAGATTGATAGGATATAAGGCAGTCAGTTAATTCAGGCTGCAGATACATGCTTTTGCTACAAATATGTATCCTATCCTTTCCAAAAAGCCTCATTCACAGAACTCCCCTTTTGCCTGTCCTCGCTTTGAAAGGGAGGTAAGGACCAAACCTTTCCCCGGAAGCTCTGTTGCACAAATTTGAGGCAGAAGGTGTTGACCTCCTTATATTTACTGTTAGCTGTGGCCCCTGTGCTGCTGAGGGCACTTGACAGGCAGCTCAGAGCCACCCAGCTTTTCCCAGGGAGGCTCCAAGAGCTGCAGTGGCTTTGCCACCACAGTGAACACAGGGCACAATCCTGTCAGCCAGGGCCTGCTGGAGTTCACTCTTCGGTTTATTTCTTCCTCTGGGCTTTTATAGATGATATTTGGAGCGTACTTTTCAAAATGAAAGATTCTCTTAGCCAAGCACTGTTATCACACCTTTAAAATGCAACAGTGACACTAAATAAAGACCTATTGCTGTGGCACAGGGCCTCATGGAGCATTTTGGCTCACACTAGACAAAATGCATCCGCTTGTTTTTCTCCTATAAAAAAGTGCAGATTCCACTTCATTGGATCTTTTCTAAAGTTCAATTTTGTTTTGCTTTGTTTTGTTTTCTAAATTGTATCAGAAGAATAAAATGACTCAGTGAATAACTTTTTATTTTGACTGACTTTTCATTTTGATGTCTTATATTTTAAAAAAAAAACACTTGAACTGAAATATTTTTTGCTTTGAGTTCTTCTACTTTCTATTTGCTGAAAATGCTGCAAAAATTGTTTCAGATCAGCTCACTTACCCTTTGAACTCCAGCAGTTTCCTCTCTTAATTTCCAGAGAACACAAACCCAGATACACACTATGTTCTGTCTGAAATACACACATGTGGTTCTTTAGACCACCCCTCATGTACAAAATGAATCCATAACACTAGTAACATTAAAGATTGATTCTGCAACCTTGCATAATTTGGGTCCTTGGAGGTAAGTAACCTTGATTCTCTCAATTCTCTGGAATTTCTTCTGATTTACTCCTGTGTGGAGTGGAAATAAGGCAGCATGGTGCATGCAGGTGTGCTACAGGCCTGGCAGCAGTGCCAGGAATCTGCAGCACTGCCATCTCTGCTACGGACTCCATGTGCATACGATCAGTCGGTCTTCCCTCTCTGAGGGTTAACAGAGACCATGCACCCCACTGGTAGCAGGCTCGTTTTTCTTGGGATTGTTCAGTACAGGGAGGTATGTATGCCAGCTCCTGCCTTTTTGTTCTCCTTCTGTTGTATGTTAATCTTTGCTGACCTGAACCAGCAGAGCTTCCTCTGGCGGACTGGAAGAAGCTGGACTGGAGCTTTCAGGAGGATGATGGGGAAAACAGTAAGGAAAAGATTTTAATGTACTGCCAGATGTTAAGAGCACTTTAGCTGACATGGTCAGATGCCTTCCCTCTGTTTCCCTGCTCCAGATCCTGCCTAAGGGGAGAAAGAGACAGGGCAAGTCCCAAGTGAATCAATTATGAGATATCTTCCAGCAATCTGGCATTTCTTTTGCAGACCATAATCTTGTGGGAGTGAGGAAGAAGGAGCAGAAGATGATGAGGAACCAGAGACTTTGGCCTCCACAGCCCCAGAGGAAAGCCCTGGAAGACCATGACAGCTCCAGTAGGGAAAAGATGCATTCCCAAAGAGGGAAAAATATGGCCCTTTGGGCTATGTTGTTTCAGTCATGCCTTTCTGGCCTTACATAAATATGGGAAAGACTTTCAGAAATTGCAGACTGCTCAGGAAGGAGTTAAACACCAAATACAAGAGTGCCCCTAGTTTCACCCAGGACATGACGATTTTATTACACCCTTCTTTGAAAGTTGACAGTCTGCAGGCCAAGCACTTCCAATTTTTTTTTTTTCTCACACACAGAAATACTCCTCAAAACTTCTTACTTTAAAGCTAAGTGCCAAAAAATGTTCAAGTGCCAGCCAATGACTCATCTTTTAAAAGCCTGGCTATTGGAAGATGGTTTTCACTTCAGGAACTTGGGATTGCTTCCTGGATACTAAACTTTGTGGGATCAATAATTAAGATAGAAAAATGTTGAAAAAGAGGTAATTTAAATATTTAAACATCAGTCATCTTTGGGGGTTCTGTTAACTAGAGATATGTGGGAGTTCTAAGAAAAGGAAAAAACAGAAAACCCAAGAGTTTGGCTGATGACTCAAAATGGCCAACATCCACTTCGTATTTTTTTTATACTAAAACATATTTTAAATCATTTTAATCTCTTTTTAATAATGGAACCAGACACATACATCATATTGCCTTGGAAAAAGTAGAAATACTATCTTTTGTTTTCATGTGGATGCAAATGGAAAGCATATGATGACATTCCATCTCTTCCTCCCCTGTGCTATGTTTCACCCATTTCTCAACACACAACACAGACATACGGCCTTTATTAGTGCTGCAGCTATGTCATCATTTTGCCATCATGCAAGCCAAACTTTTGAAGTGCTCTTTTGCTTTCAGGGATTTCCTTGTTTACACACCACATAAAATCTTCTTCGCACCATGGTGAAGACATGTGGGAGCATGGAAGCCTGTACACAGGTGAGGGTGTCTATCAGTAGGTAGGGAGGAGGAAGGGCAAGACCTGCTTTTGATCCTGACGCAAGGATAGATCATTTCTGTCTGGAGGTAATGCTGTTTATCAGCCCCAGCAGGACAGTGGCTGGACACCTCAAGCAGAAGACTGCTAGTGGAAATAAACTAAGTGGCAGAGGAAAATTCACAAAGCAGAGGGGAAAAAAAGAGAGAGAGAGAGAGAGATTTATTATGTCAGATACTAAATATGAACTATTTCTTCCTATGTTTGGTGCAAGTTTTCCAGCATAATATTCAGGGTAACTCTACCTTCTTTTTCCTTTTTACTTAGGCTAACAATTATGATTTGTGTGGTGTTACTTTCAGAAGTTGCTCATAAACACAGTTCATATCTTATGCATATAACAATGTGACAGCATGCAGGTGCCCTTGTCTGTGGATGTTCTGGGTTGAAATATATATAGCTATCTGGTTATTCTGGGATTGGTGACATCCTGGACTGACATTGCAATCTGTTAAAAAGCAGTTTTGAAAGAGCCTAATGACATGGTATAGATTTTCCCACTGTAAGAATAGCTATCAAAATTCTCTCCCACCTCATCTGCTCTTCTGTGCCAAAGAGAAACTAGCACCAAAGGCTTCAAAGTAAGGTCAAGAGTCCTTGATTTAGCTGGTTACAGAGCTAAGTGCTCCTAGAGAGAATTATTCCTAACCAGTCAGCTGAGGGGCAGGTCCTGTTTAACAAATTTGATTTCCTTTTCTGATAAGATCACCCATCTAGTCGATAAAGGGAAGCCAGTTGATGTAATCTTTTTGGATTTTAGTAAAGCTTTCAACATAGTTTCTCATAGGATCCTGCTGGACAAATTGTCTAGCATACAGCTAGATAAAAACATAATACGATGGGTGAACAATTGGCTGACGGGTTGGGCTCAAATGGTTATGGCAAATGGGGTTACATCGGGCTGGCGGCCAGTCACCAGTGGGGTCCCCCAGGGCTCCATTTTAGGGCCAGTTCTTTTCAATGTTTTCATAAATGATTTGGATGTAGGACTGGAAGGTGTTTTGAGTAAGTTTGCTGATGATACTAAACTGGGAGGAGCTGTTGACTCTGTCGCAGGTGGAAAGGCCTTGCAGAGAGATCTGGACAAACTGGAGAGCTGGGCCATCACCAACAGTATGAAGTTTAACAAGAGCAAGTGCCGGGTCCCGCACCTGGGCAGGGGCAACCCTGGCTACACGTACAGACTGGGGGACGAGACATTGGAGAGCAGCCCCGCGGAAAGGGATCTGGGGGTTTTGGCAGATAGCAAGTTGAATATGAGCCAGAAGTGTGCCCTGGCAGCCCAGAGGGCCAACCGTATCCTGGGGTGCATCAGGCACGGCACTGCTAGTCGGTCGAGGGAGGTGATTGTCCCGCTCTGCTCTGCGCTGGTGCGGCCTCACCTCGAGCACTGTGTGCAGTTTTGGGCACCACAGTACAAAAAGGACGTGAAGCTATTGGAGAGTGTCCAGAGAAGGGCTACAAGGATGGTGAAGGGTCTAGAGGGGAAGACATATGAGGAGCGGCTGAGGTCACTTGGTTTGTTCAGCCTGGAAGAGAGGATGCTGAGGGGAGACCTCATCGCGGTCTACAGCTTCCTCACGGGGCGGAGCGGAGGGGCAGGCATCGATCCCTTCTCCCTGGTGACCACCGATAGGACCCAAGGGAATGGAGTCAAGCTGCGACAGGGGAGGTTCAGGTTGGATATCAGGAAAAGGTTCTTCACCGAGAGGGTGGTCGCGCACTGGAACAGGCTCCCCAGGGACACATCATGGCACAGAGCCTGTTGGAGTTTAAGAAGTGTTTGGACCGTGCTCTCAGTCATATGGTCTGAATTGTTGGGTAGACCTGTGTGGTGCCAGGAGTTGGACTCCTTGGATGATCCTTGTGGATCCCTTCCAACTCAGAATATTCTATGATTCTGTGATTCTACTTAGCAATTAAACTGCACACCACAACTTTGGGCCCTGTTTATCCATCGTTGTGTTTTTGAGCAATTGCTAATAGAACCATAGCTATTGTTTCACACAGATCACACCTTATTTTTTCACATATATCGACCACAAAATAAAAATTTCTCCTATCTTGTCAAAAAAAGAAAAAAAGAAAGAAAAAAAAAAAACATCCAACCAACCAAACACTACATCCATTTACCCACAGTCCAGTTTTAATTTCCAGAAATGAAGAGTTTCAAATCATGCTACTAAGTAGCACAATGCAAACATCCCATGCTATCTTTTTTTCCAAAGTGCCAACAGCTGCAACTTTGATCTTTCTTGGTTAAAACGTATAAAAACATGGGCCACATGGTCCTTTCTGAAACCCCTTGGTGCACCACGTTCCAAGCACTGCCAGCAACAAGCATCACCTACTGCCGCGGTGTTGGAGGCAGAGGTTTAATTGCAAGGCAGAAGTGGTTCTTATGGTGGCAGGCTTCAGGACTCCACTTAATTCCCTACTTAACCACCCTTGCTTGCAGAGTCCAGTCCCGCCGGATGCTCAGGTCCCGATGTTGCTATCAGGCGCAGGAGAGCTGCTCAGCTTCCTACACTAGGTGGCATGGAAGGACCAGGTTTCTCCACCACGGTCACCGTCCGATGGCAGACGATGATGCTGCGCTGAGTCTTACTTGTGTTCTGCAGAAATGTTTATTTTTTAATTTAATCACCTGACCGAATTTTATCAGGCTAAATGCTGAAGCTCTTCTTCGAGGGGTTCCCTTGTGACTTTTCCATTCCATCTGAGTGCTGGGCACTTCAATACCTTTTGTGACTTCCTCTCTTAACTTTCCAATATCATTTGCATTTCAGCAGCCAGATATTATACATTCTAACTCTGTACCTTACGTAGTTAAGTCTCAGATTTCCCATTAGTCCTCCCCATTTCCCCATTACTCTACATTTATATATGCCAAGAAACAGCACTGACATATTTGAACTTTTAAAATTCACAGAGGAGGAACTTGGAAACCTGCATCCGAAAACAATTTCATCTCCTAATCACAGCACTTTAGATGTCTGAAATAGTCAGACTTCTCAAAGAGGTCGGTTTGCTTCTTACCTTGCTCAACTACTAAGCTGATTACTGCAAATTACTGACCCCATAAAGCAACCAGGCTAGATCCATCAGTGCTGTCACTGGGAAGGGCAGCGTTGCTCAATATTGCAATTGCAGTACCAGCACAGCATTAGCCCTGTTACAGCCCTGCTGCAGTCCTCCTAGTCCTTACCCCAACCCATGACAGACATAGATGCATAATGAAGATCTTCTTAGCCAAGTTAGGATGTCCATCTGGCCCTAAATCATTTGGATGAGGAAAACTTAGAGCATAGTCATTACCTTGTATTATTCCCTCTCCACTGTCACCCCAAAGCACTTCATTTCTACTTGGTGGTTTCCAATACTGTGTGCATGCAAAGCCGTTTGCGTTACTTCACTGTTCTCCCAACATGCTACTTAGCAGCTTTCCAGCAAATAAACCCTGCCCATGCACCCTCCACCCAGCCCATATATGTAATCTGCCTTCCTCTGCCTGGGGGAATAGCAGGGATTAGATTATCTCTTGAGGTGCTCTCCATCCCTGTTTTGTATGATTCCCTGAGGAGAGGCTTATCTCTGAGGCAACATCTTGCAGGACTCCAGAGTTACTCGGGTGAGTGTGTTACTGCCAGAAACAGGGAGGGAGGTGTTTAGCATTAATGGCAGAGGCCTGACTTTTCGAAGTGGAAGATTTTCTCATCATGTGAATGGGACTGAGCCATTCAGGTTTTGTCAGCTGGAGGTTCAGTAGAAGAGATGTCCCAAGACTGTTCACTGTATTTTTTAATCTGATCCTGCAGTCCCAGCTATTTAATCTGTCTTGCCCTACTTTCTGCTCTCTTGTCCTTACTGAGGTGATTTGCCTTCCCTCTTTCTCCCTGCTGCACTGAGTTGACACCTTCTCCCTTCCTCTCTGCCTGGCTCAAACCTCCATGTCCCTTGCCAGGGCACAAAGAGGACCAGACAGAACACCTGTACCATGAGTAGAAAAAGAAACCATAAAAAACACCCAGAAGCAGGCTGAAGCTAAGGGAGGCTAGAGCCAGGCATAAAGCTCATGAGAATGTTTATCCCCAGTTTTGGTTCAAGGAGATGTCTAGTGAATATAATCCGTGGCCATTATAAATGCCTGTATTTCGTCACTTGTTATACACTGATAAGCCCTAGCAGATTTCAGTGATAAGCACCACTAGCACATTTCAGTTTCCGTGGTATCCATGGAAATATATTTTCTGGAGGAAAAGAGTTCCTATGAGAAGCTATATATTATGGCCCTGTCACCACTCGGCATGGGCAAGCCCACCATGTTGCATGAAAGGGAGAAGGCAAAGTTACCTCACAGCTCCCTCCTGGCTGTGTACTACCTTGTGGTTCAAAAAGGTGGGGGGGACTCTGAGAAACTTCAAGAAAGGTGTTGGAACAAACAAAATGATGAAATTGTGGCACTGGGGTGACCAAGTGGGAACAGGTGTTGTCCTCAGTTCCACCAGTGCAGGTGTAAATAGGATCTAAAAATTACACATAGGGCACAAACAAACACATGACAATGTGAAATACTATATTTTAATATTTTAATATTTTAATTACTGCTTACGCAGTTAAGCCATTCATAGCTCTCTGCTCGTGAATCTTGAGCAATGTGGTCATTCCATCCTTGGGATCATAAAAGTTTACTGCACGCCTTCACGTGTTCTCCCTATATAGTTCCATTTTATTTCACTGGCAAAATACAGCCAGCTGGAGTTACATCTCTGATTAACTGAACGCTCAAGATGCAGAATGCAGTCTCCAGAATACATCTTATTCACAGGAATATTCTGACTGTAAAAAAGGCTTGACTTTTTAATCTGTTCCAGAGATGTAGATAAATGTAATGTGTCAGAAATAGGGACCACCTACACATCAGATCACACTCACAAGGATAATGTATGCAGGCGTACAAAATTGCCAAGGAACACAAAGCCACCCAGAAAGGGGTACTTCCCCAGGCTACTGACTGGTTTGTTCTACATTTCACCGACTTTATAAGGCAGCCTGGTGACATTTGGTTTCAGCAGAGCCACCTGAAGGGATGAAAATACACTTGGACGGTCAGCACCAGGGACATTATGATTTTCAAATATCTTGCCAAAAGACAAAGCCAGGAACAAACAGCACTGCAAATCAGAACCTACTTCAAAATCATAAACGAAACCAATGAATATAAGCTTCCTAGTAAAGATACTGAAATAGCTCCATTAATTGCCAGTTATTAAGATTGCCAAAACGTTTTTAGAGGGAGGGAACTGAAACATTTTTCTGATTTTTCTAAAGAGAAGAAAAGTGGAGGGGGAAGAAGGAAGAAACACAGTTCTGTGACTCAGAGGTGCAATTGAAATAAAAAGCTAAATGTTGCCACAAGTGGGATCACTGAAGCCCAAGGCAAAACTCTACATCTTGGAAATTTGCAGAGGATCTTGGAAAAAAATCAGTGCTTTTAGATGAAGAACACCAAAATGAAAAGAATGTCAAAAAAAAAAAATCAACAAAAGAACTTGAGGATAATACAAGATGGAGTATTCACTGCTAAATCTTTACTATTTCTCTAGTCTGGAGAGCAGTAAATACTGACGGATAAATAGCTTGGTATAGTAAATTTGTATTTTATGCTTACTGCTCTTGTTCCACACATGAGGAGGAGAGGAAAGGAAAAGTATGGGGCTTCCCATCATTAACATGCTGATGTCAGGCAATTTTTCATCTCTCTCAATAAACTAAAACGCTGTTCTTGTCTGATTTCCCAGAGTTTATCTGAAGAGTCCTTAAACAAAACTAGCCAGCTTTGCTTAACCCAAACACAGTCTTGTAGGAATTAGAAAGATATAGTGGCACCCCAGCTGCCACCTCAGACACGTATGTCCATCACCGTGGACTGTGTTGTCCAGGTGCTCCATGTCAAATTTATACCCCACAGTTATTCTGGTGACTGGAAACTTGTAGAGTACGACTGCGTCATGCTTAAGCCCTGCACACAGAACTGTGCCCCTGCCCTTCCCAGGTGAGTGCTCTAGTCCCCTGGGTATGGTTTGCAGCCTTGCTCTCCGCACCGATGACGAGCAGCTGCGAGAGGAGAGCTTGGAAGGAGCCAGCAGAGACACACAGGTGCCTAGAGGCTCAGACACTGCTGGGGAGCATAGGGTGCCCATTCAAAGCTCTGGTGCTTCTTTTAGGGGCGGATCTGAACCCAGCTCTTCCATCTTGCAGATGAATGTCCTACAAAGCACTGTAAGGTCACTCTAAACCCAGATGGGTCACCTTAGATACTCCATCTGAAGCCAGTCCACTCGGAATAAAACGCTTTTAACTTTTTCTGAAGCAGAAGACAAGTGCGAAAATGACTCATGCAGCTGGGAAGTGGATGTTTGGTTTCTAGACTGTGTTGCAGTGAATGTAAAATGCTGCACACAAAGTGGATGTCTCGTTGGAAGAGACCAAGGAGCAATACTCCCAAACTTGCATAGACACAACCAGCTTGCAGGGGATAAGAACATTGTCCTGGGTGGCACATGCGCTCAGATTTCCTCAGAGAGATGGAAACTGAACTAGCTCTCCTGTCCTGATGCATGCTCCAGGCTACCAGGTAATATACCCTCCCACAGCAGCTTTTGTGAATCTAGCATTTATTTCTTTCATTTGCAAGTACCCAAATGAAAATCTTTTGAATGCATTAAATGTTCTGAGATTTTGCTTTACCAAGAAACATTTTTTTTTATGGTGGTGGGTTTTTTTGTGTCTTAGAATGAGGGTGTGAGTTGGCAACTGAGCCAAAAAAAAATCACTTAAATGCACAGCTCTTCTGGTGGCAGATTGTTCCCTGTAGGAGGTTGCTGATAGTTCTTCACATCTCATGGGTGTTGCAGAAGTAGTTCTTAGGGAACTATAAAAAAAAAAAAAAAAAAAACAGAAAGGAAGGTTGTTTGGCATATTCAGAATAGAGTGTTCATGTAATCAGAAGAAAATATTGCATTGAGTTCTGTGAATGGTACACAGATACTATGGGCAATTGGAGCCTTATACATTTATATAACGCATAATTACTTAATTCAATTATTCAAAGAAAATTACTTCACACCCCCACAAAATACCCTGTGTCTTACTAAGGAGACAGATATGCCTGGTTTTACACTCAAGTAATGTCACCTCCAGCAGAAGCTCGTTTATTAAAATACCAGAATACTGCCATATGATGCCTATCGTAACACCCACCTCCCACGCACACAGGGCAGCGTGCGTCTTATAACAAAGGAGGCATTCATAGCTATTATCTTGAAAGGTAGTAGGGCGATAAATGCATTAAAGGGACCAGAGAAATGTTCATTTCACCAAAGAAAATCTAACATAGCTTAGGGGTGGTTTTTATTGGAAGCTGAGGTGCATCCATACTCGGTATCCCAGGACCAACTTCCCCATGCCTTGTCAAAAACTTTATTGTAGCTTTCAATATCACCTGTGTTTTACAGCTGCCAAAAACCCCAAATCCAAACACTTCACCCTGTGCTCACAAAAGGTGCAAAACTAAATTTGGGTCTCAGCTCTTTAGCTAAGGCCCTTTGGCTAAGCCACTTGGCGGTTTCACCCAGGCCTGTTACCACCAAGACATCACCACCAGCTCAAGCTCTCTCGCAGGCAGGAGCAGGAGCAGGGCTCCCAAGAGCCCCTTGGTTTGGGTTAGACAGACACTGATGACTGGATTCACTGCTTCCCTGCAGAAGGGTGCTGGCTGCAACTTATGTTGTTGTTATTATCACTACAACAACTCTCTGTCTATTAATATGCCTTGTGTGCAAAATCTAGTCTGGCACTTTCAAGAAGGAAAAGGTGGTAATGAAGGGAATCTCAAGTTCCTAAGCTCACTCCAAGCTATTAGAAAAATTATTGAGAACTAGCTATAAATTCTTGGGATAGAATTAAAGAAAGAAATGAAAAAAAAAAAAAAAACAGCTTCAGTACTACCAGGTCACTTTATGCAAAGTGAGTTCTCTGATCTTTCCCTCCTCCACTGCTTTTGTTGAATATTTAAGAAAAGATAACAGATTTCCAGCAGCAGTCTGACAAACGGCATTTCAGTGAGAGGTCAGCCCTCCGTATTGGCCACATGAAGCATGTGACAACCTGCCTGCCCAGTTGGTAGCTGAAGGTGTTCAGCAGGTCTAACTGCAAAGGCAACAGCTTTGCTTTCCGAGCTCAGATTATGTTATTCAGAGCAACCCGCAACCTCTTGTGTGTCGAAACTCGCAAAGACCATTGGGACTGAACCAGGGCATCAGCTACTTCCAGACAGGAATAGCCAGATTTGGGGGTTTTCACACTAGCCACAGGACAGACATCAGCAGTCAGGAGGTTCATGCAGGTCAGACCTTCCCTTTTCCTTCAGCACATTTAACTCCTCAAACACAGCAGACTCATGCTTTTTCTTCATGCCGTGTCCTGATAGTGCACACAGGAAGCAGGAAAACCCAATGCATGCTATATAAAGCAGCAGAAATATGCACATTGTGTAACAAATGTCTGTTGAAAGGAGATAAAGAGACAGCCCGATTTCTTTCCCTTTTTTGCCCGTGTCCTCATTCCCCTCTGCCCTCCTGCCTGGCTGTCTGGAGGAGGTTTCACATTGCATTAGCATTACCTCCCGTGTGTTGGTCTTTGTTGTGCCACTGCCACCGGCTGCCTGGCAGCTGGGGACGGGCAGGATGGGGACCCCTCTGCGGTGACAGACCCTCAGCCCAAGGCAGATCTGCAGGGCATGGAGCAGCCACACAGCGTCATCACTCTGCCCATCACCAGTCACCACTTCCAGCTGCCTTCAGTTGGGTATCTAGGGTGGCTTTGGCAGCTATCAAAGCCAATTGTTTTGATGCTGTGATGCCCAGTTAGACATCAACCCTTAGCAGTGAAAAGAAGACATTCTTTTCTTTTCTTCTCTTTTTTCTTTTTTTCTTTTCTTTTCTTTTCCCAGGAAGCTCCGTCATACTGCTCAATGCCTCTTATATCTAACCTCATTAAAGGAACTCGTCTAACTCAGCTGTACTGAGGAAACTCTCACCTCCCCCAAAGGCAATGACTCAAGATACTAATCAGTACTATGAGGAAGTCTGAGGGTTTTTCCATCCACTACTTCAGTCTGGGCTATACTTTTCCTTCCTCCACTGCTGCAGCGACAAATGCTGCACTCGCCTTGCAAAGGAAGGCATCCAGCCACTTCTTGTGCTGACCGCCTCGGGTATATGTAAATTTAAGCCAAGTGCCAAATAATTCAAAGTGTCCCAGAGCACACCCAGAAGAGGCTATATTCTGCTTTACCATACCCTTCCCTCTTTACTGCTCTTTGCTTCTGCTTTTTTTGTTTTCTGTTGTCATTTTGCCCTTGCAGCCCTTTGAGGTTTGAGCAGAAACAAGGGCCACTTCTGAAGAAGACTCTTAAAGAAAATATGGCTGTTGAATTTGGCCCAGAAACATCTTCATAGCTGCTGACCATCACTGTTTCACCCCTGGATGTTGAAGAGATGAGATAGGATCACCCTCAGGATTCAGAAATATGTCTTATTAAGGCCTGACCTAACAACGTAACACCAGCTAAAGTCGCTCTGCTCACATCTCTGGAAATAAAGTTGGTGGATTCTGACCTTTTTGGTGTTATGAGCAGTGAAGGAACTGACAGAAGCCACACACAGTACATAGGGATTTTCTAGAAAACTGAGGGCACCCGCACTCCCATTTACTTTCCCTGACAGTGCATGCCCCAGTCCCTCAGGCCTGCACAGCAAATCCAGTCAGAACTTACTGCTAACAACACTGAGCCACCTCTGAAAGGTTATTATTGAAAGTCATTCATTGCACTAATTCACAACCCTAATTTAACGTCAGCAGACCTTTATCTTTTAGCCTGGGGGGTTATGCCAGCTCCTGCAAGCCAAAGCCCAATCATAACAAGTGTCTCATATTGTAATTACAGGGTGATTTCCAGTGATACCAACTGCCTATTTTGCCGCTGTGCATTTTCAAGGCCAAAGGTTGCCTCCCTATTCCAATGTTTTTGTGTCTATACTGGAAAAAAAAGAAAAATCTTTTAATAAACAGATGAACTACTGGAAAGAAAATATGTTATGAATAAATGAAGTGGAGCACCTATAGCTGTGCTCGATGCAGTAGGAGGGGAGCGGGGGCTTGCTGGGGCCGGAGCAGAGCGTGCTGTCAGCTGGCCCGCAACACAAGCACGTGAGCAACCAGCTGCTCTCTTTTTCCTTAGGAGGGGAAAGGAGCAGGGCAATCACAGATCTCATTCCTCATTTTTTGCAGGCTGGGAGATTGAAATCAGTTCAGATTCCTCCCACAGCTCTCCACCACCACAGTGCATGAAACCTTTTTTACTCAAAAATAATGCCTGATACTCCCGCAGCTCCTTCCTGCACCCTTCAGCTGACGAAGCAGCTGGCTCGGTGAGGCACTTGGGCAGGTGCTTAAAGTTAAATACGCAGTTAAGTGCTTGGCCAGATCACGGCAGCCCTAGTTTGGAAAAATATGCTTTTGAAAGTGGTGTTTCAGAGACTGAGGATGTTATTCTGACCAAGTTCCTTCATAACTCCCTAGCACAGAGCTAGAATCTCCAAACCCCTCAAAATATTGTTATTAGGTTCTTTTTTTTTCTTCCAAAAATAAATCAAGGTTAAGTTATATTTCAAGAAGCAAGCAAAGGAACTGAGGCATGTTTATATTCTGATTTACACAGCAACTATTGATAAGTAATGTAATAAAATCAAGACAGTAATCCTAAACTAATGCAGGGGTGGGGGTAAGAGATATGAATATAATCACTGCTGAAACAGTTTTGATGTTTGTTTTCTGATCAGGACGAACAGCTATGTTTAACCTGGGCCAAATTTCAGGAATGCAGTCATTTTCATTGAAAATAACATTGTGCACCACATTATTTTTTTTATCATTATGCAAGTATTCAGTAAATAAACTAGCAACGGATAACAAGAAAGGCACTATTTTACCTATAGAAGGTTTGCTGAGCCTAAGACACAGTGTGATAATGAATGATTCTGTCAGAGAGTAATTTATCTTGGAGGTTGTATTCTAAGAATTATTTTTTCAACAACATGTCGCATATACTCTTGTATTCATAGTTCGCAAGATAAGATTTTTTTCTTAATACAAGCTGTAAGAAAAAAAATTAAAAAGTAAGAGTAGAGTCTAGAAAGGGGAAATAATTGCAAGAAAATTTTGTTAAGTTAACTATAAGCACAAGGAATTTGGTCCGATGTTAGAAACACATCCAACAAGACGCTCTCAGCCTATTTAAAGGTTGTGGAATGCATCTTTTCCTTCAGCAACACAACTGTTGACAAGCTGCCAAAACTCTGAATTGCAAATCCTCCAACCATGAATAAATCAAAGGAAATTCCAAAATATAACTAAGGCAGCTTAAATGACTTATTTTGCTATAGTAACTGCAAATTCTCCATGAAGATATATTGGATCTGCCACAACAAGTCAAACATATTTAAGCCACCCTCAGCGGGTATTATGACTCTGCTGGTAAAGACACGTTGTATATAATCCAAGCATGTCTGCAAGGACCTGATCCAGTTCCTGCTGAAGACGGTGAATTTTGCTTCAGACTCAGTAAGTTTACTAGAGTGACATGGCCAGTAGGCTGCAGTGTTGATCTGGGAACACCATGTGCTTTTATTTCATGGGGTAGTTATTTGGCTGGGGAAAATCTTCTCCATCTAGGGAAGGGACCTTGTGGAGTGCATGAAGGGCATTATTTCTTATTTATCAGGCTCTAGCGAGTCAACCTGCCTGCCACCATCCCAGACCATGTTTTGGCTGGAGCTGTTAGCAGTTTGGGCTTTCCAGATTGCTTCCATTGGGACAGCAGGCTGGCACAAGTCAAGTGTTTCTTGGGCGTTGACTGCTTTATTTACAATGAGAGTGCAAAGCCCTGCTTCACTTACCAGGGAAGAAATAATCAGGACAACCCCGTGACCCATGAGAAGAAATGGATATGCCCAGTCCCAGAGGTGCAGTACCTGACCCCACTGAGCTCTCCCCCTATCCTGTGGGATGCCAAGGTGGCTGGAGTCTGCTGATCCCTCAGTACTCATAAACTCACTGAATAACTTCAGGTTCAAAACCAGCTCTGTACGTGACTTTACCAGATCTGGTCAAGAACTTTATTACTCTCAGAGCTTCTTGGTTCCTTCCTGGACAAACTTCCAACCATTTTGTAAAGCAGTTGGCTGCTGACAGCAGATATTGATTGTGTACTTCTGCCTCAAGCAAAGGTTTACACACATCAAAAACAAAACAAAGCAGAACAAAACTATGATCCACTGGTGATCCACAAGGGCTGCTCTTGCCTTACACAGGTCCTTTCCTGTAGCACAAACATCACCTCTCCTGTGTCAATGCTCTTTACCCTGCCTGCATCTTATGCAGTCCTTTATGTGAAGGCAAATCACTAAGTAACTGCATCAAATTTGCTGTCACTGTGGTTTTTTAAACCAGGATGATGAGGGAGGCTGAAGGACAGGGTGATGTTAGACCACTTCCTACTTTGAAGGGACACATTTTCATCTCTTTGAACTTTGCAGTTTTCTTACAGATGATCATTTATGAAATCTTCTGGATCACTTTTTGGGAGTGTCATAGTTCTTTTTTTGTAACAGAAGTAAAATGTTGGTATGGATCAAAAGTATTGCACAAACAAGTAAGTATGCATAACCTGTGAGAGCTTTGGTAGCTGAAATCTAAAATTCATCTCTAAACCTGAACTTTAAAACCACTCAGCTGATGACTGCTTTTTCTTTTTTCCACTCTTTGCTAGA
Source organism: Chauna torquata (assembly GCA_013399475.1). NCBI lineage: Eukaryota > Metazoa > Chordata > Aves > Anseriformes > Anhimidae > Chauna > Chauna torquata. The sequence goes on from VXAL01018550.1 coordinate 55,850, forward strand.
ACACTATTGCAATATACAATTTATTATGTGTTCTGCTTCCAAATCTGCAGGGCCACTTTACCACAGCAAACTATTTGCCTATAAACAATTTGCTTAATCTGTTCACATAAAAGTCCTCTTTCCTGACATTTATGACACAACAGCAAAGAAATCCAAACAGCTCCTAGCTCATCCACTGCCCTAGCTATCCAGAGATTATTGCTCAAACTTCAGCAGTCCGTTTTCCAAGTTTCCATAATTTCCCCAGATTTGAACAGCAGCACAACTCCACATTCTGTTCTGCACCTGAGACTAATTGGAGGCTTCTTTTTAGTCCCTTATTCTCAAGCACTGCTCTACATGACCCATCTCACTGCTGTTCCCTAAAGTGGCTGAGTGGCCTCCACTAAACTCCTGGGTGTTCAGCTGCAAACAGCTTCAGCCTTATAAAAGTCCTATCATGCCTTTTGTCTTTCTTACTACACCTAATTATCCGTTTGCCTCAAGTTTCTCTGTCATTCCAATTTCCATGGGTTTACCAAGCAAATATAGTGCTTTTTGAAAGTCTTCAAAAAATATCGCAATCCAGCTTTACATCCTCCTTTCCCTCATGTTTATTCAACAGAAAGTTGCACTTGTCAAGCTTGTGACAATGGGTTGCCGTCTGACCAGGTGCTCCTTTCACTTCCACTGAGCTAACACAGGGAATCAGCAATGCATTCCCCACACCACGGAGCCTCCCTCACCTTCTTCTCACGCCATCTGCTCTGAAAGGCAAAATCTAGCTCAATAGCTAGTAACTGTCCAGAGTCCATTTATCCTGGAAACCTTTGCTAAAATAAAGGTGTGCTCTCTCTCTTGCACACATGCATGCATTCCCTCACTCTCTCCAAAGGCTGCAAGCATTAGACGAGACCTAGTCCCTTGGGAGAGGATTTGCAGTGATGACAAGTATCTCGGTCCCCGGAGGAGATCAGCAGATACATATAATTGTTTTAAGTCAAGTGTATCTAGTGTGCACATCAGTTTCACCATGTCTGGAGCTGCTGTTGCAACATCTGGCACAGTGCACCTTGTCAGCCACACAAGAGATAGAGTCAGCTGCAATACCAAATCCTTCTGTGTCTTCAGCCTTTGGGAGATAAGCAAGAGTCCAGACACTTTACCCATCTCAGGGGTTAGTAAAGAAATTCCTGGGGAATAGATCCTCCCATTAGCACAGTTTCCTGAGGGGCAAGACCTACAGAAAAACTACCTGTTCCTGGGGTCCAGACAGAGCTCCCAGAGTTTCACTTTTCCAGAGTTTTAGGGGAGAAGCAAACCTTCTGGTTTATGTATTGTCATCAATAACACAGATAATGTATGTTACCCCACATGTGCAAAAATGAGGAGATGTATGCACATAATTTGTTTTGTTTTGTTTTGTTTGTTTTTTGTTCATTTTTCTCCTGAATTTAATTGAATTCCAAGGACAAACATATTCACAGAACAGCTTTTGTCCCTCACCCATTGGCTCAGCCACCCTCTTGGGCATCCTCAGTAATTCATGTGAACTCAACAGTGCTGGGAGTTCCCTGTCTTAAGGATTTCCTCCTGCAGGCTGTTCCTCAGCTGTATAAACTGATTGAGGTTTAAAATGATTCAAGAGGGTACATTCTCTGTCCTCTATCAAACCAGATCTGATTCACTCTATCTGATGACGACAGTAACCTTGCCAGGTGACAGCATTGCCAGACTGAGTTATGCACTGATGAACCAGTTTGACTTGATGGGATTGCAATGGTATCGCTAATTATTGTTGCAAGCTCTGTGCCAGGTCCTCCTAGGAACATTAGTCCAAGCCAGAGGGAGAACACGAAGATCAGCCTTCTGATAAAATGTAATTTTCTACATCATACAAATGTACAAGATCTATAACCCATAAACGATTCTTAGACAGTTTCGCCAAATCACCATGTCTGCCACAGACACCATTTGCCTCCAGCATAACAAAATATTACAGTATTTATTGTCTTGTATGTCCCGATTAATATATCTCATTTGTCTCACTAATGTGCACTGGATATTAATGTGCCACAAATATAGCACAAAGAAGGATCCAGGAAAATAAATGTTCAGTACCGTGGAAGCAACTAATCCTCCCCCGATATCAAGATGCATTTAATAAGAGACATATTTCTGTTACCCATGACACGGTACTTTAGGATATTGTTCTAAATTAATGCACCTTCTCACTCAGAACACAAAAAAATAAACACTATATTTTCTAGTTTGCTCCTGCTCTACACGTCTCATTTTATACGTGACCCGCTGTGTGTTAGAGTCAAGTGAAATATTCTAAAGAAAGGTTTGGATGTTTACTTCCTTTTCAGCAGTTAACTTCTCTATCAGGAACTTTAAATACACCCAAGCTTCCAAAAAGCAATTCACCCCAAATTAGAGATTGGTTTCAAATCTTGTACCTGGCCCCATTCTCAGCACAGCCAGCCCCCTGTGTGTAGGTCTCTCCTAGAATTCCTCTTTGCAAGTTTGGGTGCTTGGGACCTGCTATAATTTCATTGCTTCTGTGACAGACTGATACTGAATGGGGACATCATAAAAAGATAATGTAATAGGAACTATAACCTGATATAAGAAGAGATCCTTCCAGCATTTCTAGTTTTGTTGCTGTTGTTGTTATCCCCCCTCTTGCAGTTATCAGCTTGCACTTTAAAAAGACTGCTGTCCCACCCCCGACTCTTGGGAAACTGAGCTCTGCCCTTTGTTCAGAGCCTTCCTTTGGCTGGGCATTCATAGCCTGGAGCTGACCCCCCCCCAGCGCTTCCCTGAATTGCCTCCAGATTTGTATGCTGATGTGAATGAATACTCCAAAGCTTGCGATTTTTCTTGCACCTTATTGCCAGCTGCCAGCAAACCATCACTAAGCTGGTGCCAAAGGACAACCATGAAAAATTGCACCACTGAGGCAACAGGAAAGTGCTTCATGATTTTCCCTCCACTGACTTTAACAAACTCAGCTTTCAGCTCAGCAGCCCAACGTAACGGAGAGAAATTGTTTTTTCATTCAAACAATAAAATCCAATTTGCCCAGTCAGGCTGCCAGAGTATAAGCCTGTGCGATTGCACACACCCTTCTCACCTGTGCCTGTCAGCACGTAGCTCGCTTCTCAGTTTGGGCGCTGAATCTTTCTGTATCTAGTCTGTATAACACAGTGGATATTTTTATGGGATTATTTTTGTATCATTTCTCATCCTAATGCTTCAGACTGCTCTACAATCATTAGAAAATTTAAGCTTTCTGTGACACTATAAGTTTGCAACACTGAGAGTTATGATAGCAACTGTCATCACAATATTATATTTGGTGAGATGAAAACAAATGGATTTTAAGTGACTTTCTGACAAGGAAAGTCATGAGAATAAAACTGTCTATAGTTAGCTGAAGTCATGTATAGCATAAGGACAGATATATTTGCTCCACAAGAGTACAGATCTGGTTTTGGTTGCCATTAATAAGTTTTGTACCCACCTGAGAACCTCAGAAAGTCAAAGCAAAGCTCAGCTCAAGGCAGCTTTTCTCACCAGCTGCTTACCAAAATCACACACAATTAAGAGCCAAATCCTCTGCTGAATTACATCAAGATAGTTCTGCTACAGGATTTCCACTAGCAGATACAAAGCACTCTGGAGAGCTGCACAGGAGCTGAGTGCTCCCAAGCCCTCCACAGGCTCACATCTTCCTGCAGGGCCAGGAAGCACGCTCAGCGAGGAAATTTGGCCTCCAGCATACAGTAGAGGGTTATCTAACCCCATAGCAGGGAAACAACCACCAGCTCTCCTCGCTATAGAAATAGGGTTACCCATTCCACTGCCACAAGTGTTGTGCTTGGAAGAGTGCACTGTCTGAAACAAAATCTTGGCCAAAGAGGCAGACAAAATCTGTGACGGAAAGACCATACAAGACACAGACCATACAATGATTTTAAATATGTTTAGTCAATGGGGCCTCTCTGGGTGTGTAAAGTTAAGCACATACCTCCAGCTTTGTAGGACCAACCCCCCTGAAATTTCTTTCTGTGGGAGTTTGGTACAGAGACACAGTTTTTCCATCCTCTCAGCCTTTTCTTCTTATGGAGCATTTGCACACACAACCTCCCACAGCTTTTCCTGAGGTAGGAAGCCTTTGGAGGGCATGCTGCAGAGCTTGTTTTTCACTTCACAACATGTAGAGCAAGTACAATTAACGGACAGAAAGTAAACCTTTTCCCCCAGGAGCTGGGAGCTCCTCTTCTGGCACTCCCAGATATTAGCAAGCACTAAGTATTAGTCACAAGCATGAACTCCCCAACCCCCAGCCCAACTGGGGTACATTTAATGCTACAGAGCGCAGCCCTTATTCATGTTAATAAACACCCGCTCACTTAAGTAATCCCATTGATGTCATCAGCATGAGCAAGAATTGCAAAATCTAGCTGCCTTTAAGTAGCACTGTGTGCCATCCGGGTGTTTTTTTTGCACAGGTATACACTTTACCCATTGAGATGACACAATCTGTCTAGTTATACAACTGAGCTCCGGATTCCCCACCAAGGTGGCAGATTCTGGTTCACCCTAGAGGCCGTGCAGTTTCCTGAGCTTCCCTCCACCTTCGCAGAGGAATTCCGTGCATGCAAAGCAACAGCCTTAGTAGCAACTCTCTCCTTAGCCTCAGTCCCTGGTATCACCTTCAAAATTACTGACAGCCAAGTCTCCTCTATCAGTAGAACTCCAGACGCCAGCATAAACCAGGTGCAAAAGAAGGAAATAACACTTCCAACTCAGATATGCAATCTGAATTCCTAAAATGCAAAGGATTGCATGTATGGTGTAATGCAAGCCCTGGGAGGTAGTGTTTGCCTGTAGTTCGACTGTTCACTCAGATAAGCAGGGAGGAAGCATACCTCCGAGTTATGAGCTGAGCCGGTTCCCCCTCTTCAGCTGAGCCAGGCTGCTCATATGTCAGAGTAACTGGGCAAGAGCCTGCACAACAGAAAGAGAGACTGGAGCTGGTATGACTGTGGCTGGACATTTTGGGTGGGCTATGGCCATGGACAATTGCAAACGCATTTCCACTGAGAGAGGCAGGTGACTAAGATTTGTGGACCAAACAATTGAGATGCTGTGAGATCCAATAACCACTTAAGTAATACGGTAGTCTTTTTCTAAGCATATAAAAAGCCTGGCAAGAAAAGGGCAGTGGTTCAAGCTGTGCTTCAAGTGCTGAGCTTCCCAGGTGGAGGATGTGAGCAAAGCCCCAGGCAGCTCTTGTACTTCCTGCTGGAAGAAGCCACTGAAAAAATCAGATGCCTCGCAAGATCTCCAAGGACCTTGCACACCACCCAGCAGGGCTCCACCTGCGAGGAGATGCAGCAGGGCTGAGCCGTGTGACAGCCCCGGACCGTGCAAACACCCCTGCAGCAGAGGAGCCTTGGAAACGGACGCAGGGAGAGCCGGGGTGGGGAGGACGCCAGCAGCAGGGCACCGCCTGCCAGGGGCAGTTCGCGCTGTGCTCTTGCTCTGGTGTCCCCCACCGGGTAAGATTGATTTATAGCCTAACCTGCCACCTGCTGCTTGCACCTACATTGCTTCCATAGGGTGGTTGGTGTCACTGTTCAAGGGCACATGACTGTTTTCCTCTGCAAGACTGGAGAGTGTAAGACATTATTTCCTTTGTGACCAGGGCTAGCTAGGCTTTGCCCAGCAGGGAGCCCCAGAGCATCTGTCTTGCCTCTGTAAGAGAGGATTTTATGTGGGAAGGAAATGGATCTTGCTGACTTAATCTCTGACAAAGTTCTTAACATCCTACCTGGTAAGCAGGGAGTGAAGGACTGGAGGCATTAGGGGAGAGAGACAACAGGAACTGGGTGAATCTTGGGCACAGGGTTTTGGTGGAAAGAAAATGATATCTAGGGCTCAAGAGACAAACTCTTAGAAACACATGGGCCTCTGGGCTAAAAGCGCACGTATGCTGTGGGTGCACAAGGCAGCAATGGGTGCTCAGCCATGTAGCTCTTTGTGTGGCTGCAGAGAGCCCTTTACCAGCAGTGACGCCAGCAGCCCGCAGGCAAAGAGCTGGCAGCACTACTAATGGTGCAGAAATGCCCCCCGTCTGCCCACACCCTCTGCGATTCACCGCTCCCATCCTCCCCTGTTTACCCATTGCCTCACTACCAGCAATCGGAGCCCTTGGCCGAAGACAGCCCCTGATGGCTCCTCAGCCCATGCCGGTTGTCGTTCCCCTGGCACCCGGGCCGGCCTGCGTGTCTGCAGGCACACGCACACACGCCATCCCCGCAGAGACGCGCAGGGCGCAGTGGCGAGGCCGCCGCGGGGTTTCTGCCTGTGCAAGAGTTCGCCTCCGCCAGCCTGCGCTCCCGCAGGGCACGGAGACCTTAACGAAGGCCGGCCCCGTGTGTCAGAAGTAGCCCTGCGCTGCGTGCCTGAGGACCGCTTTGGGTCTTCAGGGACCCGGGAGGCAAAGCTCGTGTAAGCCCACGTTGAGAGACACATTCGGACCAGGAAACGAGCATCTCTGGAAGTCCTGTTTTAATAAGTCATGAGGACAAAATAGCTTGTGTAAGGTATTAACCAGCAACAGGAGCAGACTGAGTGGACCTATGCCATCTAAGGGCTTTGAAACAGACAGTCCGTGCTGGAAAAAACTGTTCACTAATATGCACATGTAAATTTTTCACAACGAGGTGGAAACATCAGAAATAACAATATCGGCATCTGCCTGAGGACAGTTGCTACCTTCTTATAACTATATTTTTTTGCATCTGGTTCCATTTATGACTCATACTTCCCAAACAAGCCATATGTTGCTGCAGAAGGCCTTTAACTTTGCTCGATTCGTATTGAGCTGTATTCCTGGCTGTCAGCCAAGTAAATGTAATAAAACCACTTTTTCCATCAAAAATAAAAATGAAATCCCATTTGCAGTGAGATTTAATTAGCAGCCAGTAAGTCATTTTAGTGTTGAAAGCATGCACACTCATGTTTTGTTATAGCCTGATTTGCACCTTCAAACTCCATTGTAGCATTTCAGGCGTTACAAAACAGAAAGGTCTCCTCTCCCCTCCCCCCATGCCTTTTGCTGCAGATTCTGTAGCATTTGAAATATGGTGAATTTTTGGAAAATGTCACACCCTCTGAGTTCTTCTCTTTGGATGTCACATTTTGCATCACCTATTTAGAACATTGTGACATTGATGATTTTAACACCCCGAACACCAAGCTGACAACAGTAATTTCTGCCGAAATAGGCAGTCTATCAAGAAACTTGTGTATAAAATCAGGAGCTGGCATTCCATTAAAGCACGCAGAATACAGATGACTAAATTGTCGTCACTGCTGATGTTTCTGAAACTAACAGGCCAAACCGGGGGGGGAGGGAAGAATCTATCCTACCCATTTAAAATGGTTAGAGACTCACTTCTTCACTGCCCTTTGTAATTTAGTGAAATTCTCAGGTAATGCGCATCATGACAACACATTTTTGGCTCCTGCCTCATATTCCTCCAGGGAATGGGTAACGTTTGGCACTGCTGGCGTTCTTTCAAATACCGTAATTTTAAGAAAAACAGCAAACCAAATCATCAGAGGGTTTAGATTGTCCCCTTTCCTGGAAAATCAGACTGCAGGAGCCAGGAAACTTTGCGAGCTCCTGGACACAGCATTTCCAAGTACTCCTCGTGGGGCACCAACCTGCCAGCAGAGCTCGAGCGGCATGTCCCCCAGGAGTGGCCGCCCCGGAGCCCCCCACCAGCCCCCGCCCTGTGATGCCCCGACCCACGGGGCTGCCCCAGCCAGAAGTACCCCACGAGCGGCTCTCCTGGCACCGGCCGAGCCAGCGCGCAGCTGTGCGGTAGCAGCTAGAGAGCAAGCCCAGCCAAAGCTTAGGCTGCTTAAAGCAGCATTAACTCTCCCTTGGATTTCAGCATGGAAATCCAGAGGGTTAGCGCAGGGCAGTGCTCTAGACAGTGGCCAATCCTTCGCTCTCACAGCCTGGCTGCAATCCAGCGCTGCAAAGAGACAGCAAGAATGTTTGGTGGGATCCCGCGGAGCGGGGGCAACGCGGCTGGGGTGTTATTCCCCTCAGCTTCCTCCTGCTGCCTGTGTTAAGTGATGGAGCAGGCAGCGGGGCTCTGCTTACAGCATCAGCCAGCCCCCTCCCGCCCCCCACCCTGAGAGATCAGCTGGATCCGAATCCCTTCTGCTCACAGAAGGATGATAGGAAATACAGATGGAAAAAACTATTAGGCTATTTAGCTCATCTTCTGCCAAAGAAAGACAGCTCCCCGCAGCACACCATGTCTTTGCCTTTCTTTTTTTCTTTTTTAAAAAAGCCCCCCTCTCTACTGACTGTCCAAACAAAACTTCTGAAAGATTTAAGATGAGTCCAAGATGTCTCTCTGCACCAGTCCCACATTTAACTGTTAAAATGTAATAAAGAAATATGAAATGGAGAGGAAAAACTTCTTCACAAGACTGGTCAAAGTCTCCACTTTATCATTTTCATTTTTCCTGGCAGCAAAATGGAGCAGGCTATTTGAGCCATGAAGAATTTGCTCGTTATTTCATTCATTTGGTTTTTTTTCTTTCCTTCTTTCTTTCTTTCTTTCTTTCTTTCTTTCTTTCTTTCTTTCTTTCTTTCTTTCTTTCTTTCTTTCTTTCTTTCTTTCTTTCTGACTAAATATGGATGTTGCAGAGAGAAGGAAGATTGTGAGAAATAACAAATGGAAGTGAAGTGCCAGACATCATTAAGTTAGTCATTAAGAAATTTCTAAGGGCCAGATTTTCCAGTGTGCCCAGAATCCAGCAGTTTCTGCTGAGAAAAAGTGCTCGGCACTTTTGAAAAATCTGACCACTTCATATGAGTGCTTCCATGAAACAGCCCAGCTCTTCAGAAAACCTGGCTTGTGAAATGTTTGCCCTTTCGAAATAACCCATTGGAGATCATGAGCATATACCTCTTTAGGAAGGATAAGCACGCAGGTCATCCCTTAAGCCTTGTAGAAAATAAAATGCCCCTGCTCAGAGGGCCGATGCTGATACACCCGGAGGATCCAGGACACCAGCACCCAGGGTGTGGAAGGGCCAGCTCCTGCGCCCCCAGCCCCTTGCCCCCGCAGAGCGCAGCTGAGCCAGGCGAAGACCTTTGATTCTCCAGGAGCAGATGGGAACGAAAGAAGTTGAACCGGCAAACCACCAAATGCTCTGACATCCCTGCAGCTTTAGCAGCAAGATTTCTCATCACCTCATGGAAACAAGCCTTCAGAGACCGAATCTCCTGCTGTTAAAATGAATGTGGAAACTCCATTAGTTTCTATGGCATGGTGTCAGCCTCTTCTTATATTCTGGCAGGGGAGAGGGAAAGGAAACGCTCATCTCCAGCACGGAGCCGGATCTGCCTCCACTGGCTTTCTCCACCTTGCTGGGTGTTCGCGGGGCTGTGCATGCCGCCATACATATTCATACTGACTGCTTGCTTAGCAATACTCCTGTCAGTTACAAGATGTCACTCATCGGGAAAGAATGCAAAAAGGCAGTTTATGTGGTGATATTGTTTTTGTTTTTGATCAGGCCTGCTGCTGATCAATCTTCCCTCCTGCTGTCAGCTTCAGAATGAATATTCATACAATGCAGAAAAACAGGGAAACACACTAGAGCAGAATTTATTACTGCTTTTGAAAAGCACATGGGTTTATGCTCTCACCAGCCTGCAGTTCAGCCTGCAAGCAGGCAAGCTTGTGCAGGTTATTTGTATGTTTGAATGGACCTCGAAGGTGTTAGGAGTGCTAAGTCCTTTGGCTGCTCTGCAGCAGAGGTGTGCTGGCACCACTGGAGCTAGCTTGATGCGCCTTGGTTGAGGAGCTTGCCTCTAGCTTTGATGTGACTGATGTGACGGAGAGGATTATACAACCTGCAGCAGTGCACAGCACAACAGGAGTCCGTTCCTGTTTCTTTAAGCTGCAGGGAAAATGACACCAAGGCATGATGTGCAGCTAGGTGCCAGCGCGGAGAAGCAGCAGTCCCTGAGTGCCCGTTCATCCTCTATGGGGGTTTCAGTGGTTCATGGTCACTGCAGGGGTCTGCTCCCAGCAAGGGGTTTAATCCAGGCCAGTCTCCACAGGGGTCCAGCTCAAGATCATCCTGTGTAAAGAAGACAGAGACATTATCTCTTGCTTAAATTCAGTCGTGTGTGGTGTATATCTAGAAAACCCTACACACATGAGCCATATGTACAGGACACCTCTACACTCACAAATGAAAGAAACTCTTAAAAGAAATTTTTCTTCCCAAAAACAATCATTTGGGGGAAAAAAAAAATATATACCTTCTGTATACAGAGCAAATCAGCTTCTTACAGTTCATGTAGGCATCATGGAGGGTCAAAAGCTGAGTATGTCACAGGGAAAGCTGTTTCCCACATTCCTGGTGATATTGGGGGTATCTAATCCAGTTAAAAGCAGGTATATTAAAGATTGCACAAACACAAGTGACAGATGTAGCATATGCAAAGCCCTCAGGAATAATTACAGAACAAGTCAAACTATCCAGCACTTTCATCTTAAATTGAGCCTGCAGTAAGCATGTGTTCAGAGCCCATGTTTAGCATAGGAGATCTGAAAGGGGCACAGGGACATTGTTGGAGTAATAAACTCAGTATATAGACTGCTGATTTTTTTCATGCAGGCAATTTTACTCAAAAAAAAAAAACCAAAACAAAAACAAAAAAAACCAACAAAACAAAAACAAAAACAAAAAAAAACCCACCAAAATAGTGGCTAGACTAAAGTGTACCATGTGCTGTGCAGATTTTGCATTGAATATCTTGAATTTACTTTAGGGACATTCTTTAAAGAATATTGATTGGGATTTTCAGAGGTGGTTAAATGACTTAAAAGGATAAATCCCACTGACTTGTTCGTACTAAATCAATAAGGCTTGTTCTCTCTGAGCTATTTAGGGCAAAAACCAATAAAGGCGTCAAGCATTGCAGCATCTAACTTTTGGGGGCATGGTCCTCACTCTGAAGCCCAGAGCTGTAAGCCTGTCACCTGGCCTCTCTCCATTGGACATGGGAGAGTCATCCACCTCAGAAAGGAACGGGGTGCTAAGCAAGAAGCATGTTTGAAATCGTACTCTCCAAGCTGTTCAGAAGGCCACAGGCAGGAAAATGCATGAGCTCCAGTCCCTGTCCTTCAAAGCCTCTGCCACACCACTCTACTCAGTGGCCTTCCAGATGACTCCCTCCCTACTGACCAGGCCACATCTTTACAGACATTTCTCCAAACAGCTTTTCTTCAGGGGGAGCATGTGCTACAACCTTGCTGAGCCAATGAATTTCTTACTTCACAGTACCAGAACTTCAACAAGAAAGCAGAGACTCTTCTACTCCTTGTGGGGTACTTAGGGCACTCTCCCAGGAGACTGGAGGAGTAGAACTAGCAAGGGAGAGGTTTAAAGACAGATATATTTTTTTAGATACACAAGGAAGGTGACTAAGTCATTAGGCTAATCTAAAGAGGTGGTGACTGCACTTGCTGTAAGTATAGTTCAACAGGGAACTCATTTCATCATATGTGAAGTATTTGCAAAGACTCACGTCAGTAGGGCAGGTACCTTGGAGGATCTAGGCCAAGAAATGCGTAGTTTCTGGTGTCCAGGTCAGTCTGGGAGGAGAACAGGCCTGAAGCAGTTCTGAGGAGAGAAGTTCAGCTCATGCCCAAAAGCAGAACTCAAGAAAACAGCCTTAAGCAAGGTGGCACCCCATAAGTTTAGGTGCCACTGGAGTTAAATGGGAGCCGACTCCAATATTCTTGGACTGAAATTTGTGTACTTAAGTAGCTTGAATCCACTTTGGCCCTGCTTCAGCTAACTGTGTCCTTTATTGGTGCTAATTCTAACCCACAGCTGGCAATGTGTCCTACAATGGGCAAGTTCACACAAAGGTGTTTAACATGCGATAGAGTTGTTACCCATAGTCGGAATCTAAAGTTTCATAAGAGTGTTGCGCAGGCAGCTATGTGAGACCAATATGCTCTCTGTTTTGCTGACGCAAATAAATCCTGAAGTGACTCTAGTGACAGTGTTCTGCTAGAATGGAATAAAGAGTGCTTGCCAGCGCATCTGTATTTCCCTTGTGCTTTACAGAAGAGACATATGGATCTTCATAGAAAATTATAACCTCCTTGAACAATGTAATAGGTAATTATATTCCCGACTTAGAAATTCCACAGCATATTGCATATAAAAATCCTTATTAGGTTCTGCAGTTTTCTAGCATGCCCTGTTAAACCTCTTGTTTTCATCCCATTTAAAAACACAGAACTTTTACGTCAGAGATCTTAGAGTTACTCTTCTTGGTCCCATCCCCCTGTTAAGTACAGGTGCTAACCATAAAAATTTAACCAGCTGCTGAGGATGAGAAGAGGCTAGTGTGTGAAACAGCCAGCAGGTCACCGTCAGATGCAGTGGTACCAACCATGCTTGGGAACTCAGCCTTGGGGAACTAAGAGCAAATTGTCAGTGCACTCATGAAATTCCTATCAGACCTATGCGCACCCACCACAGCAGGGACTTTTGAGGAACCCCCCCGCCCAGGGCTACCAGCAGAGGCAGCCCCAGTGGGGAGCCATGCAGTTGTGTTACCGCAGCACTGAGCCCAAGTCTACAAGCCCGAGGCGAGATGTGCTCAGCACAGCAGCACACAAATGCAGCCCCACACCTTCGTTACCACTGATGGCCTGGAGCAGGCAGAGCACTCACAAAACTATCTGCAGCTGGTCCTGGTTGCTGTACTGACTGTGTCAGTTCTGAAAGCTGCTCGTGTTTGTGAAAACTTTGTCGGATGTGTTTGCCTTCCTCCTCCACATCCCTTCTAAAGCATGAAAAGTGGTCATAATCAATGCCTAGGACTTGCATGAGAAAGTTTTTTTCAAAGCACTGTATAAACATTAACTCATTAAGAAAATATAGTTAAGATTATAAATACCTGAAACCTCTTTAGGGTTGCTCCATTGTAACCCAAAAATATCACATGTAATTTCAGTGATACTTGTTCAAAGATTCTAAAAAAATAAAAATGCCTCAAGGCTGAAAAGGTGGATAGTAAATTGCAGCTGCAAATTAATTAAAATAATCAGACAAGCCAGCAGTAACTCCCACAGTACGGGGGTTGCTTATAAAGGCAATGTTAATAGAACATTTACCATCAGGGGTTAGCTTGGTTCCTTTTTAATAAAATATCTTTGATTACCTGATTAGCCGATCACTGTGGAGCATTCTCTTAATACAGCCACGCAGCCAAGGAGGAGAAGAGAGGTTTTTATCAGATAAGACTTGTTTCTTTAAAATGTATAATTGACATTTTTTTTTTTTCAATGGAAGCATGATCCAACAAGCTGCTTGCCTCCAACTACATACACTGCTTCTCCTCTCTCCAGTCTGAGATGAGCCAGCTTTCTGGCATGCACTTATCTTGGCAGGGTTACCATAATGATCTCGAATAAAGGTAAGAACACCATTGGAGATGAGAAACTAACCTTTAATGGTTATAGCCGGTCACAGTCCACTACGGTGTTATGCTGGTCATATACCATAGTGTTAGAATTATGACAACGTACCAGCTGTGGTTCTGCCCTCACATGGTATTATTGGAGAAATAAACTGGTTTAGTCTGATAACACCTGACAAGGCCAAAATGTGATCCACGATTGTAGCTGCTACTCACACTCTTAAGGGTGCTCCTTGTTGTGCAGGAAAGCAGCACTTGTGAACAAAAGTTTCTGACAATGTACTGGAACGCCAAGAAACTTGGAAAATGCAAAGAACACAGGAAAACTAGACACCTCATGCATGTAACTGTATATTTATTTCTTTTTAAAGAACACTCCTTAAATGTATTGTAAGTCAATATACAAACTTGGTTTCACAGAATTATAATCCACTAAATAGCACAAAATATAATCCAGATTGTTGGTTTCTTTTGTTTGTGTGTGTGTGTGTGTGTGAGACTGTGAATGTGTGCGCACGCACGCATGCTGCTGGTGGTAGTGGTAACCCACCACAGGTGTTCAAACACAAGCCCAGGCTCCTACTGACTTTCCTCTGGATCAAACCTCACCCAGATGGAGACCCTGCTCTGGAAGACTGTGACTTTCTTGCCTATGAATCCTGCTCCTTGAAGACGCCAGGGCGGTGGTGCTCGCTGTCTAGCTGGAAGGGCCATCACGGTCCTCCATCTGCAGGACTGGGAGCCTCTCCTACAGCTGACCCAGGTGTCGCAGTGGGGAGTGACCAGCTGCTGGTGTTCAGGTGTGAGGATATGTCCTTTCTCCCCCTCCGAGTCCCTTACTCACACTCCAGGGCACCTCTGCATGACATCTAAGCTCCACGCTCAGCTTGGGCAGAGGCACCGCGGACCCTCTCAAGCTGGGGCCACTTGCCCAGCTCCTTGCCAAGCCCCATGCGGCCATAGGGGCCTCGCCACCCTGCTTCTGGAAAGGGAGGAGCGGGTTGAGCCGTGGCCCGACAGCCTGCCTGCCTTGGAGCCAGCGGTGCCCCCGCTCAGCGCCTGCATGGCACGGCCGACCTGGCGTGTGCGGGTGAGTTACGCAGCCGGCACCAGTGATGCACCTGTACATATCTACATGGGGTGGAATGTTTTCCCATAGCTTTTTAAAGGAGTATCTAGATCAACATGTTCACATAAGACCAAATACTTTTAATATATTTATAACTGTTTTATAAAGCTTTGAAAAAACTCACAATAGCACATTGTTTTACTTTAATGCTTTACGGTACTATCAGTTTAAAATCACAATCAGCACTTAAGTTATAGTCAATCCAGCAAACAAGAGACAAAAAAAAATTACAAGAGTTAAGAACTGACTGATACATCTTTTATCTTTTTTTTTTTTAACTAATGCATAAGTGCAGAATAATATAAGATACTCTAGTTTAAATATCTTGTTTTACAATATACATTTTGTTCTAATTACGCAACGGTAAATCCCATGCTTCACATAGAAAAGCAATCCACAACATTAAGAAAAAAATTTACAATTTATGAAACAAAGTAAATAAATATTAGTATTACAGAATCAGAGCTGTACATAAAAGCTGTTCAGTTTTAATCATATAAAAATATGTTTTAGTGCAACCTCACATATATTGATGCTGTTTTGCTTTACATCATTTAGATCCAAGTGTCCAAAAAAGGAAAGAAATTACATTTATTACAAAGCAGATACACAAATTCTAAAATATGTACAAATTACTGCTAAAAAAATGCTTATAAGAATATAAGCAAAGTAAAGAAAAGGCACAAACATCTGTACAATTTAAAAGTACCAGACCCAATATGAATTTCAAATTTAGTTTTGGTCAGGCTCATGATGACTTGTTATTTTATCTAATTCTTTTGATATAACAAAAGTATATATAATAGCAAACTACTGTAACTTAGAACAGGCATGCTGTAAAGTTGAATACTTCTTCTATCTCTAGAAAAAAAAGAGTGGGGTAAATGTATGGGTGAAAGTCTCCATGCATCTCAGATCAATGTGACTTGCTCTTCTCAGACGACAGATCTTTTCTTTCTTGTGTGCTTGATGGGGGCTCATTCCTGTTGTGAAAGCCCAGCTGTCGGACGTCCACAAAGCTCTTGTTGTAAAAGGTGGGATGGGCTAGCGCAGTCTGTGATGTACCAAAACTGTCCTGTTCACCACCATGCAAGTCAGGATGGGTGGCTGAGGCACAGGTCTGGCCCGGCTCAGATCCACTAAAGTGTTTAATGCTAAAATGTGCACGTTCTGAGGGTTTCTGGTGAGGCTCAGAAGGCCTCTGCGGCTGCTCCGCCCCATGCAGAGCGGCTTCTTCTGTGGCGATTCGCAGAGAGGCTATGGCTTTCGTACAAGTCTGTATGTTCTCCTCCTGCTCCCTCTCTGTCGCTATTACACTGTCCTCTGAAGTGCTCTGTGTCAGCAACAGCAATGGAGAGGAGGGCGTGCTGGAGGGAGCGGCGGGGTGCAAGCTGTGCGGAGAGGTACGCTTCTCGTGGTGCTTAGAAACACCGTGTGACTCTTTCGTGAGGATTTCTGCAGGTCCTCTTTGCTTCTCCTCGGAGCCCTCCCTCTGCAGGGCCAGAGTGGACGGAGAATGTAAACCTGAAAGGGCCACGGGTACTGAATGGACCATCTGGATACCCCCGATAGGCATCATGGGGATGGGTGCTCGGATCTGTTGCTGGGAGTGTAGTGGAAGGTGACTGAAGACGTAGTCATTCGGACCTTCAGGGAACGGGCTAGACCTGTGGTGCTCCATAGCTCCTTTTTCTCCACATACGCTGAAGTAAGGCCCCTGAGACAACCCCCTCCTCTGTAAGCAGAAAAACAAAAGAAACGTCAGCACTGCCACTAGCAAAATTCTTGTCAAGCTGCCAAACCACCTATCTGCTTTCCTGTGCAACACAGCCTCCTATTCATGAAGCACCTTTCATCCAGATGGATCCCAAAGCGTCTGGAAAACTCCACTAATTGCTTATCCAAACAACGTAGGAGGTTTTGCTTAGCTCAGTCCTGCAGGGCTGTAGCCTCTGAGGTGAAATGCAGCAGCTAGTTAAGTGTTCAGCAATACAATGCAGCAATTTAGGTCAGGAAGTGAAGAGTATTATGTTCAACTGAAACTGCAGAGAGAATTTGGGGTAGATAGAGTTTCATTCCCCAGGAGAAATTTGGCCAGGGCATCCATCTTACCCTCTGTTTTGGCAGATTGTGCAAACTGTGCTGGTATTGGCAGCCTGCACTGGGTATCGAGTCTTTGCTGCAGATAAATGCACATCTGAATGCTTCCTGTTTGCCACCAGTATGGGAAAAATCTGACTGCATTTATGGAAGTTCTGTCTATTGAACGGTCCTGCTCTGAAGCGCCAGGGAAAGCACCTCCTCCTCCTACCCCCCACTGTGAGCTTCACCCATGCACCTCCTTGACAAAAGGGGACGAGTATTTCTAGGGAAGTTCAAATGTCTCTGTGCAAAGAATACTCAAGTTTTTATAGTCATTAACACAATGGAGCACCACTCTGGCCTATCTGTAGTGTAAACAATAAATAATAACAAAAGCACAGGCATTAACTGTGAGTGAAAGTGATGATTCTGTAGTGGGGACACTCACCCACTCATAATGGGATTGAGAAGAAAGAGGGATTTTGTAATGGGTAATAAAAAACAATCTCACTGTATTGACTTTTTCAGTGTCTTCCCATTAGTTCCTGCCTTGGAAGAATGAATAGCTTAATCTCCACTAAGTATTAAATATGCCTTGGGCTTTTGGGTTTCTCTTTTTTTCAGTCTTAACTTTTTAAATTTGTTTTCCATCTGATGATTAAGTATCATTTATTGTTGAACAGAGAAATAATGATGACAGAAGTGCAGGATGATATTTTCATAATTGTACGTGGGATTTGGCCACACAACTCTCAGGGACGCCCATAGGAAATTAAATGAACAAAAATACCCATCTCTGCTCTGCAAATTGACCAAACACCTATTAGTTGCCCAGAGCTGGATTGCTACTCTCAGTCCTGGTGTGGCAGCCTGAGGACTGCACTGCTAAATGCCAATGCACTGCAGTGGCAGCACTTCATTGCTGGGAAATCCTGTCTCTCAAGGCATTATGCAACCTCTCGATCCCATCCTGGGGAATGGGTTTAGGGGGCAATTAAAAATTCAGTTTCTATGCTACCCAGCGGCTGAATCTCACTGTGCGCAGATGCTTTGTCCTGTTCAATATAAATCAACACTGAGACAGGAAGGGTGACCCGTAATCATCAGACTCGAACTTAAAAGATGTTATTTCTGAGAATAATCTAATTCTGGGAATTTTCCTATTCAGAAAGCGAGACACTTGAGTCTCATAAAAGAGAAACTGTCATAAGAAAGTACAGTGACAGCATGTTATACTGCTGAATGGGGAAAAATTTACAGAATAAACTGGAATTGCCAAGCCACAAGACATAGTTCACTTACCCTGTCAGTCCTTCCTATCACTAACCTCACCTCTGCACAGTTACTTGCCTCCTTTTTTTTTTTCCATCTTTGTTCTGTCAACCCATTTCTCAGTCATGCTGTCCTCTTGGCTGTTTCCTAAGCCATGACATTTATCACTATTGCATCTGATGTGAATTTGGGCTAAGGGAAATAGAGCAAAAGCAACCGAAACAACAGGAGTAAAGCTCATCGAAGAACAAACCTAGTCAGACTCAAACCTCTAATTGAGAAAGACACTGGCTTCACATTGTATCCTGCCACAGTTTCAAAAGGGAATAGGACATCAGTCTGTCCTTGTCAGACAGAGGTGGTTAACATGACAGAAATTGCTACATGCTCCAAGATCAGCAGTATCGTCCAACGTATGTCTCATATGCCTAATTTTTACACAGACAGTGACAGTGTGTGCATGTCCACTGGATGCCTTCCAAGCCTGGCTGAGCACATATACGAGTATCTTTCTCTAGCTCTGGCAGATGAGTTTTGAAATGGCCAACATAAATGGTTATAGGCATTAATAACTGTTTGCACCTTTCATCCTATTAGTATACTGGTCACAGCCAACACAGGTTCACAAGGGGAAAGTCCTGTTTAACAAACTTAATTTCCTTTTATGACAAGGTCACCCACTTAGTTGACCAAGGGAAGCCAGCTGATGTAATCAGTTTGGATTTCAGCAAAGCTTTCGATATTGTTTCTCACAGTATCCTTCTGGACAAAATGTCCATCATACAGTTAGGCAAAAACATAATGCGATGGCTGAACAATTGGCTGACAGATCGGGCTCAAAGAGATATAGTAAATGGGGTTACATCAGGCTGGCAGCCAGTCACTAGTGGGGTTCCACAGGGCTTCATTTTGGGGCCAGTTCTCTTTAATGTTTTCATAAATGACTTGGATGCAGGACTTGAACTGATCTCTTCTCTCTGGTGACAGTGATAGGACCCAAGGGAATGGCATGGAGCTGCAACAGGGGAGATTCAGAATGGATATTAGGAAAAGGTTCTTCACCAAGAAGGTGGTCGGGAACAGGCTGGAACAGGCTCCCCAGGGCAGTGGTCACAGCACCGAACCTGCCAGAGTTCAAGAAGTGTTTGGACAATGCTCTCAGACACCTGGTCTGATTTTTGGGTGGTCCTGTGTGGAGCCAGGCGCTGGACTCGATGATCCTTGTGGATCCCGTCCAACTCAGGATATTCTATGATTCTGTGATTCTACATCCTTTACAAACATCTAGCATTTTCATACTTACACACATATACATATTCATGAGGAAGAGACTGAATATTAGAGGATCTCTCTCCTTTTAACAAACATCCTGAAAATCCAAAGACTTTACTTATTCTGTTGACAGTATTAGATCCCAATACTGACTGCAGTGCAGAAAGACACGGTATCTTTTTGCTGTACAGTCAGAATGGATTGCTACCAGCGCAGTGAGATGAGTTCTTCTCTTTGAAGAAGAATCCATTTCATTTTCCATTAATTCTCATTCATTGCAGTTTACTATATTTCCCTCCAACTCCAGGTGCCATAATTTTCCAAGCAACAATATTCTGTAGGATCTTTTCACTCTAACCTGGTCATAAATCTAGACTTGCACACCACACCCCTCTGCAAAGCCATATTCAACTTCACATGTCTCCCAGAATGCCTCAAGTGACAAGACCTGTACATCACTCGAAACAGGCTACAGGGAATTAAGAGGAAGACTGCATTTCAAAGCCAAATGCCCTTCACAGACATCCTCCTGACAGCCCCAGATCCCCTCAGACCACAGCTTGCAAAAAGACGGTACATGAAAAAAAATTGCTGTGATTACTGTATCTTAACGTACTTGAAGCTTTTTAAACTTAAAAAACAAAATGTTGAACTCAATGGGGAAATTCAATAACAGAAAACATCATTACCAATGTGCTTTCTAAAAGACATGATGCTCAATGAAATGACCATAAATCTATGTGGACTTCAGTTTCAGGATCAACTTGATTTGCAGTCCTATTGAGAATGCAATATAGCAGACCACATACACCAGTGGACCTATTTACAGTTCACATGGACTTCAGGATTTTTATACCGGCTTTCTGTACAGGAATGCATTTCACTCAAGATGATAAAGTATTCAGTGTTTGGGGAGGGATTTAATATCCATATATCCGGAATGATCACAGGACCTTTGGTCCTAGTGACTTTCAAGTGGATATAGAGGTACCTAATTCCTTTTAGCCTTTCTGAATATACCAAGAGAGGCTTCAGACTTCAAAATGAAAGAAAGGTGCAACAAAACAGCAACACGAGCAGACTCTAGGTAAACTCACATCAATAAAGCAAATTGCAGTAACTTCCTACTCAGAAACTGCTTGTGAAAACTGGCAAGGGGGTGGGCAAAAAATCCACTACATCCTAGAAGCTAAAACAGTTGCTAGGGTCAAGTATGTACTGCTCACAGCAAGGTATATTCACAGACTTCTTGTGGCTAGTCCTGGGACCAGAAGAAGAGGCAAAAGTTCTGGTCCACACGAGGAAGTAACGGGGTGTACTAGGAGTGGGGAAAAGCAGGAGCAGAGTGAAAGCCCTGGTGCTGGACTTGATGTCCCAATTCATGTATTGTGGTGTTGGAGGGGAAGGTTAGTTTGGACTAACTCTATAGTCTCTTTTCACTCACTTGAATGCCCACTCACAGTTTAAGTGCACCTGGTGCACTCCTCTAGCACATTCTCCAGTTTAATGTCATCTGAAAATAATCCAGCTCACTTATTCCAAGAACGCTCTGCGATGTGAGTCAAAGCACAACAAATATGACAATAGAGATATTCACTTGCAAAGCACATTCCTGATCCAAACTAAAACGCTAACAGAGATGCACTCAAGCTGAACAAAAGCAGCCTTCCCTTCTCTCCTCTTTCTCTCGGGACTGGTATAAAATAACTAGAGAAGAATCAGAGCCCTTCGATAATGGCACCAACCTCCTCAGAAAGGAAAGAAACCTCTGGCATTGACAGAAGAGAAGATTCCATATGTGTTCAGAGAGCAACGGTGATCTGCCTTTAAATTTAAAGACAGAATTTAACTTGCCAAAGCCAAACATGCACCAGCATCAACAAGAGCCTCAGGCTACTTTGAAGTCCATCTTGTTATTAACTGCCAAAGGAAAAACAATATTTTTCTGTATTTTTGTCTACAGTCTACAAAAATAGTTACTTTTCCCAATGTTCTTTTTCACTTCCTAAAGAAATATTTTCAGCTACTTTCTATATGGTGCTTTCAGTGTCAGAGCATGTTACAAGCTCTTTGCACAGGACCACCAAACAGCATGAACACTCAAGGGGAAGAAACATGAACGGGAACCAGATAAGCACTGGCCAAAGAAACTAGTGCAAAAACATCAATTTCAGTGAAGAAGACAGAAAACTGTCCTCTTCTGGTAACTTCAGGCACCAGAAGCACAAAAATACTCTAATTCCTGCAAGGACTGGGAATTCAATGCAGCTCTGAAACAGGAAGCAGAATTGTAAGCTGGCATCTGCATCACTGATGCAGTTGCTAATTATGTTCTGATTTGCTGGATTTCACTTCTCTGAAAGTGAAAAGCAGCCTTTTTTCCTTTTTCTTTTCTAACAGTTTTCATTTATAGCACACTCAGGTGTTATCTGTCTTCCCACACACTGAGTGCATTAATGTGTGTTTCACCTAAACTCAACTGAAGAACTTTGGCTAAAGTATATCTTCCAGAAAGGCATCAAGAGGTGAGGAATCCATCTTTCCTTCCTGTGTTTGTTGAGATGGGCAATCATCCTCACCTCTAATTTCCTCATTTAAATTTGCCCAGGCTCCACTTCCAGTGACACCTGTGTTCAGGGTCCAGTGACTGTACTGAGGTGTGGGCTTCTCTCAAAACACTCAACATGCCATTGAGTTATCAACACTTTCTGTAGGACAAATGCCTGATCGTACCTCAAAAATAAGGTAAGTGTTAAGAGCCCATCTGGCATGGTGAACAGCAATTTCCAAAAGAAGGAGCTAAGGGTGCTAAAAGAGTCCTTGCAATGTGCTAAACGCCTTGCTGGAAGGTGTGCATAACACACAAGGCAAATATTACAGCAAGAACTGTCACATCGCCAAGGGTGACTGTTACATACCCTTTTGCCAGCATCATCACACATCCAAAATCTCTACTACAGGATGCCAGTGGAAGTGTATCATGCAGGACATTAGGGACTTAAACTCTCTATACAATGTCAGCTGTAGCATCTCATATAATCCCTTCCACTCCATACTAAGGCATTATAACTCTTAAACTGGTGGCTATTTATCCTTTTTTTGTACTTCCTTACTTTGTTGGTACAGCTGATGGCTGCATTTGTATCCTCTCTCAGATACACAGCGATTGTGCCTGTGAGAGCACAGCAGGGTTTCAACATGCCCTTTCCCAAGGACAGCTTAGGAAGCCACCCCTCTCTGCGGCTCTCCCCACCAACTTACCAGACCGTGGTACCACATCTAAGATGAGTGAGCAGGACCAGATGTGAGGCCAGGAGGAGGTGGCTGGGGCAAGGATGCAGCTTGGTGACAGGGGCCTGGAGCAGGCTCTGGCCAAGGGCAGGACTGGCTCTGCACGGAGTTGCAGGGACCTGCATTGCTCTCACCTACATGCATAGCCACTCACATTGCAACTTTTCCTAATCCTCCACAAAGCCAGGAAGCCACTTTTGGATCTGCCAGGCTGGCGGTTTTCAGCACTCTTTGATCCATCTCTGCTCCAGCCACCTCTGCCCAGCTGTATTCCTCACTCCATTCCCAGGTGCAGGTAACACATCTGCCCAAGCCCACCTTTCCCAGCCTGGCTCTGCAGAGATATTCAAGCTAGAGCTCTGAAAATGCTGATTTTATGAGCTCATGGTTCAGTTCTTCTCCTCTACAGAGAAGAACCATGACTACACAAAGAGCAAAGAAGACTGGTGAGGAGAGGAGAGGAGAGGAGAGGAGAGGAATAGGCTGTCATGGTGGCAGCCTGTCACAGCTTGCCCAGGTTGGATCCGCACACTGGTCAGTGAGGTAGGCAGTGAGAGGGCAGAAGCAGCATCAAACGTGGCAAGGGAAGCATACTACATAAATAAATAAACGCATACACAGTAAGGCCATTCCCTAACTCCAAAGACCAAATTTATTTGCGGAGAGAGTGCTTTGTGAACGCTAGGGCCTGTCAAAAGAGCCGAGTTGGCAGTTTCTGAGAGCTTATTTACCGAAAGGGAACAGCACAGACAGCAGCTGTGCAAGTTTTGCATATTTCCATTTCCACTCAGACGGTTGTGTCCCTGCTGAAACAGCCAGTTGTGATGGTGCTTTCTGCAGGGCAGACAGCTGTCTGCTCCTGTCACACAATAATATCCTCTAAACTCCAGCCACAGATCCTGATTTAGATGGGCACCCTGCTTTTCAACGGGGTTCCATTTATTTTAGTGTTTTTATTGCATTAAGCAATACTTCAGGGATGGGCACCATACTACAGTATCAGGGCCTTGAGCCCCGATCTGGGCTTAATCCCATCTGACTGTCTGGGAGGTAAAAGGTTTTACAGTACAGTAACAAGCCCCACACGCCATGTAAGCTTCCCGGGCCATTTTAAAATAAAGACGGTGCAGTTAATGTAAGCCAGCCTAAATTCATTGAAGTTAACGGAGCCACTCTGATGTGTACCAAATGAAGACGTAACCCTTAGGCTGACTATATTGCCTCTAACTGAATCAGCATCCTGACTTGGTCCCTGTCTATTCCAAATTTCTTGCATTCACTCCAGGACTTGCCACTCAAGTTCAAAGCTTATGCTTTCTCCTTCTACAAGGCTGCCAAGTTTTTCTAAATACTAGGCACAGATTAGGCAAGAGCACTGGTTTTGACAACAGGAGTGAAAATACTCTTTCATACTTACTGAATGCCCCACTGGAATAGATTCAGACTGTAAATATTGACCCATGGACAACGCTGGATTATGGTATAAGCCCCTCCTGGGAGACGCCGCTCTAACTGAGGCCATGTATCTCCTCTCTCGTCTAGGAGACAAATCTCTTCTAACAGACGCATCTTTCCCTGGTGACATTGGTCTCCGTGGTGATAGGTGACGTCTTGGTGAAACGTCCCGTCTTGGTGATAACTCTCTTCTCAGCACTGCCTCCTTCCGCGGAGAAAGGTGCCTCATGGGTGAAATATCTCTCCGGGGTGACAGATGCCTTCTGGGTGACAAATCCCCTCTTGGCATTAAATACCTCTTTGGTGAGTTATCTCTATATGGTGAAGAATCATAGCTGGGGGATGACTGCCGACTGGAAGGTGAGAGGTCCCTCGGAGATGAACTGGGGTCTAATGAAAGTACGTAATCCTCATCCATGCAGCTAGGTATGTCTAACCTGTCTTTGTCGGGCTCTGAATCGGTGCTCTTACTCTGGAAAAACCTCTGATATTCTGTCATCTGTGAGTCTTCACAGGAGTCGCTTGGTGTTATAAGCTGAGTAACCTGAATGCTCGGTAAGGTGACCAAATAACTGATGAGGGAGGAGTGTCCCATGGAAAGGGAGCCCTCAGGGGAAGCCCCCTGCGACGCCCCAGCCGAGTTCACCGACAGGGAGGAGAACCGAGGGGGCTGTGGGCTGGTGCTTCTTGATCTGGTTTTTGGTGTTGAGTCTCCCTGAGTATCATCAAAGTCATCCTCATCTTCATCGTCTTCATCGTTGTCATCACCATCCTCACCATCTGACTCCTCGGCATCAGAAAACTGATGCTCTGCTGACAGGCCTGCCAGGTTGCTACTCTTCTCTGCCTCCTGCTGCATGTCCTCCATGTTTTCTGAAACAGCCACGGCAAGTCAAAATGGTAAGCTCATGCAACACTTCTTACACCTTCTGCCACGCTCGCTCCCCACCCAGAACACCCGGTGCCATCGCTGGATGCATGCTCTTCATCTGGGATGGCTAAATAAAGCCATTCTTAATGGTCTCAAAATGTATTTTTTCATACATATATACCTTATAATAGTATCTTAAAACTCTACACTCAAACTCATTCTTGTGAAAAGGAAAGTATACAAAGTGAATTCACCCTACCCCACCTTGTAATTTCATTGAATGTTGCCATTTCTCACATCCAAATTGAAAATATTTGGTACTTTGTATGAGACAGATGACAAATAACAGGTCATACTTTTATTTCTAGCTTCTCCTCATGTATCATAATAAAAAATATAACTCATACAAATGGATCAGACTTATTTTTTATACTTCCTGTTTGTTAGAAAGGTGCCTCTTAATTAAAAAGTGCCCAAAATACTCCTACTATATTTTCCCATGCCAGCCACTGTGCTAAAGTGCAATGAGTCATTTGCATACTCCAGAGGCCACTGCAACTAAATTAAATCATTCTGACATACCTGCTTCTTCAGTTTCAGCATCATCTACAGATGTCATTGATACTCCAAGCTCCAGGCATTTTTTCATGTGTGCTTTGGACTTCATATGTTTTGTCAGATTTCCTATGGATCAGAGATGAATCTAATTAACTGACAATAGCAAAAAGATCACTTTCCAAGTCAGGTTTTGATGTATCTTAACTCCATTATCCTGCAGATGGGGTTTTTAGTTTAAAAACAAACAAACAAACAAACACACAAACTGACAGGGCTGATTCATCCAGTCCATTGCCCTCTGAGCCTGTTTTAATGAGAGTGGGTTTTTGTATCTATAAAAAAATAATAATGTTCAAATAAACTTAAACTCAGGGCCTGAGAGGTATACAGGCATCTCCCCAATTTTCCACACGACATTTAGGTGCCCCACCAAGCTCGAAAACTCACTTTTGGATGTTATCTATCCCTGGGCTTAGTGTTTGTGATATGTACAGATTGCCTGGACATTGATGCCATGCACACCAGTCGTTCAGGGTTCAGTCAGAGTTTCACAGCGGCACTCTCAAGCTAAGGACTCCCCCATTTATTTCACATGTGGACTCCAAAAGTTCAGTGTGCTTAAAGCACTTTGAAAGAACAAAATAGACATTTATGGGTGATTTCTCAGTGCGAGTTTACTGTCTGGCTGCAATTGCTGAACTCACAGGAGCTGTACTTAGAGCACTCACCTGGGATGTGGTAAACCCACGTTCGGCTCCCTGCTATGGAGTACGGATCTGAACCAGACACAGCAGGGATTTGAAATCAGATCTCCCATTCCCCTGAGGGAGCAATCTAACACTAGACTACTGACATTCTGGAGTGTCTGTCTTGGTCTGTTTTTTCACAGATAAGAGAACTGGGTTGAGACTGGCCCCAAGAGATATTTCATGGCAAAGAACACTGAGCATGAAAAGCACAAGCCAGAGAAACAAGAATATCACTCTAATCCATTAGCTACTTCAGTCATATCTGCAACATCCAACGGGGAAAGTGCCAACCCAGACATGGCACTTCTTACCTCAAGGAAAGCACTCTGTGAATGCACCTATGCTGCTTTTGGGACCCTGACCTGTGTTTCCAGATGGTACAGGTGGCACACGCAACCTGGCAGCAGCAACATTGCACCACTCTCTTGGATAGCAGAGGTGTGCTTAGAAACCCACAAGCCAGGCTCCTCTGCTTTGATTTTCAGTCCCAGCTAGTTTATGCAATTCTCTTCTCAGAAAGTTTCTTATGGCATCTGTGCTCTGCATGAAAAGTCTAACACAGCCTCTGATGCCTCTAGGTGGCTAAATACTCAGGGTGTACACTGAAAATCTAAGTACCTTTGAAGGTCAGCCCGCTACTGTCCTCAGCAAAATAGCAGCAATAGTTATGAGGCTGACAACTGCCCATGAGCGGTAACACACCAGTTAGACACTTCTTGCACTCTGAAGGCTAACTTAGTCTCTTCCTACTCATCCCCCTCTTGTGCAATAGCACACCACCTCCTCCCTGTTTCTTCTTCTCTGCCAGAAATGCCAGCCTCAGCAAGCAATTGCACATTTATTTCCATGCCATCTTTTTTGCCTGGAATGTCCTCTATGAACACAGCTGCAAAACCACAATCCTCCTTCAAGTCTCTCCTCAAGACCCATTTCTCCTGCAATGTCAAATGTAAACAGTGATCTGAGAACAGCTCCTCAGATGGCCCATTGGGACTACCACGAGCAGCTCCATCTCTTTGTCTCTACATCCCGATGAAAGTTCTCATCTTAAATTAGGTTGATGGATCTACTACCATCCATCAGCTATTCCCATCTTTGGCAGAGGAAGAAGTGCTGGAGTCATGGAAACTATTACAATCCTCAATCCTCAAAACAGCCATGAAGCTGCACTGGGATCTCAAGAGAAATTTCTTTCAGCTTCCTCTCTCCCCCTTCAAGTAAATTCAGTGCACTGGGACCAGAATCCATTTCCCTTGCCTGTCAAAGGCAGGCTAAGAAACTGAGAATGTAAGGCTCATTTGGGTTGTGCTTCAAAGAAATGCTACCAAAGAAAAGTATTTTTTCTTTTAAGGAGACAGGTGCATGGCAAATCCAAATTCCAAAGAATATCATTATCTGTGGCCTCAGGGTGACAAATGGAAGCTTTTTTCTGTGCTGATAAATACACGTGAACACAGGCTATCAGATCTCTATTCATAATTAATGCCACAGTGGATGGAGTGGCCCATCTGGGAGACATACATTATTCATAAACTTGAAACTGACCCACTGTAAAGCCTGTGAAGGCATGTTTTCCTTAGCAGCTGATGCTGTGCTTCTACATTATGTCATAATAAGTGCACTCTCCCAGCAGCATTTGAGTGTTGTTGCAATTAAAATTTGTACCATGTAACAATTTTGGCACAAGGTATTATTTGTAAGGGCAGTTCTTATGATACTACATTTTTTCCGCAGACAGATGGACAAGCCAAGAGCCTATAGCTCTTAATGAAGCTATCCAAGAAGTCTCTGAGTCTCACAGAATCCCTGGATAAATTCAACAGAAGAGAACAATATCTCTTATGGAGTCCTGTATCCAGAAATACAACCATTTTATTTTGAAGAAAATTTTCTCCTTGACTGAAAAGGGTGCCTGGATCCCAGATGCCAAAATAGCCCAGAATTTGTTTGGGAAGTGGCAAAAGTTCAGCAAAAAGGGTCAAGTACCTTTAGTTTTGAAGGCAAAATTGCACAACTTGCATACATAAGGCCGGACATCAGTATGAGTGCGGATATGTTTTTTGAGCATGCTTGGCTTTTTGCAGCGAATTCCACATTCTTCACAAATGTACTTTCCTCGGCCACGACCTCTGACATAGACATAATCCTCATTTGATTTATACCTGTTGGAAGAGAGTGAGCATTTAAATCATATAGCCTCTAGGTCACATACATGCACAAACATTACCGCTATGCATCTGATCTGATCCTGTATGTATTTCATCACAAAACTTCCACAGAACTCCATGTGAACTGCTGAATTTTTCAGGCTGGAACTCACAAAGTACTTCCCTTTCAGGGAATGCACTAGTCCCATGGTGCTTGTGTATCTGAGTTATTTTTAACAATATGAGACCAAAGGGCTGTAGTATGGGTATAGTATAAACACCTTGTCATGAAACAGATTAGCTAGCATTCCTATAGAAAAAGCACAACCTCAAATACGGATCTGTGTGTTGGATTCATTTCATCTACCTGTATTCTTGTACCACACAGGCATCTACCACCTCTGAAAACAGAGCCCTTTTGTGGCGTGATTCATGTGACCTATTTTAGTGTATTTATCCCCTGGGATCAGATAAATCACATCCTAGAAATGCCCATTTCTCCCCATTAAGCATAAAAGGAATGCACATGACTAGCAAGGATGTATGTATTTACACTACAGATGTCTGAAGTTCCTGAAGATGGATCCCTCCCTAAGGGACACCGTGTTGAGCTCACACAGGTACACGCGGCTCTAGAAACAAAATGGGAAACTTCCAACCTGCTTACTTAGCAGAACAGTTAAAGGAATTTTTCTTAGCACAGGCATAAGCATTCCATGCTACTTTTGCTGATTACTGATCTGTAGATAATAAATAAGATATGCAAATCTATGTAAAGCTGCACATTTCCTTTACTATTATGATAAACTGGTAATACTGAAATCTAAAAGGGCTGAAGGGATCCACTCCAGCTGTTCTGAAGTTTGAAGTTACTGGGCATTCTTAATGGGAGAACTTCATCCTCATTCACCTGAAGTAAAATACAGAAATTGCGAGAACTGAGAAATAATAATCTTTCTACCCTTTTTCCTCCTTGTCCTCTCCCTAGGCAGCACAAAGTACTTTCAGTCACACTGGATGCACAGCCCACAAACTATCTCTGGTACTGACAGTCAGCACTTTAAATAAATAAGGGATCACGTGAAAAGCTCTGTTAATGTGATGATAACTCTACAAGAAGCAAGTGGCAATTTTTGGGTTACAGAGCTGAAACATTTTTCAAGTCTGCTTTTCTTAGATGAACACTTCTTCCATATGTTCAATATCATCGCTGGCAATATAAATACTGAAGCTAATATCTTACAAATAAACAAAAGACAGTCCCGTTTTCATGTCCATCTCATTATCTATTAAAAATATCAGCTACTCTTTCAAATGTGGATGCCTAAATTCAGTTTTTTCCATGTCCTTTCTAATAAAGTTGGCCCTCTCCCTTTTCCTTCATTGTTCCTGGCACCACAGGCAAAACTGGCACAGTTTAATGATGTTTAACAGTCATCTCTCTAGCAGTTTTGGTTGTACAACATTTCTGGGATTCTACTTTTCTTTCTGCCCCAATTCCCAGGTTCTCCTTCATCTTTACATGCCAACAACTCCTAGTCATCTCTCTATCTGTTGCTTCATCAGCCACCTCCAGGCCTTCTTCCACAGACAGAAAAAATGTCCGTTATTGTTTGAAAGACTGCCATCTTCTCTTCTATTCATCTCTCCTTATAGTCTGATTTTGCTGGGATGGAGTCTACCAAATCATCCCTGATTGATACTGCTAAGAAAAATGCCGTGTTACAACATCCTCTGCCTGACCTCATTCCACCAGCTTCTGTCACCTCTCAGATCCCACTGGGCACAAAGTCAGCTAGACAAGAGCTGTCTCTTTGTCATTCATATGCACAGTTCTTGACCACAACTGACCTTGATTCTCTTAGTATGCCCCACCAGAACAATAACTGTAAGAGAAATGACACACACAAATTTGACATTTAAGTACAGCCTGGTCCAAACACTGAAGCACCAAAAGTCTGAGTCTATGGTGAATAGCTTTCCTATCCCCCAGGAACATTAGATCTTACTACTAACTTGTGCTTCTCTCAAATCTTTCAGTAATTTCCCCTTTCCCACCACATAACTTTCACATGACTACGGTCACAGGTGCTCCGAGCTTGATTTGAATGGGGCTCAAGCTAAAAAGCATTCACAAGCCTCAGAGTCCTGCAATTTCTAATCAAAATGCTATTTTATTGGGGATTTTCAATTAGAGTCTATTACTGATAGAAATGAAAGAGCAAACATAAGTAAACTGTGCACTCTTCTTGCAAGCTGATAATGTCATTAAGTAAGATGTCAGATGAGTGGGAACATTTGCTCTATTCCTCCTTTCAACTTCATGCCATGAGTAACTAACTGTACTGTAGCAACTACTGAACTCAAATTACTGATTTTCTTTGAGGAATACTGCTTCATATTCCACCAGGGCTCTGTAGTCACAGCTGATGGAAAGCAGAAATGAAATTATTTGAATCAAACCACCTGCCAGAGGTAATAACATGGTTGTTAGCTTCCTGCTTCAAAACCCCCTCTACTGTGATGCTTACAAGCTGCTCCTGACTGGCTTTGGTGCAGCAAATGATGCAGTGATGTGCTGTGACTTCTACTTTTCGGCTGAACTCCATTCATTCTGTTACCTCAGCTTCTCACTGATCCCCAGCCCTATCTACTTCCTTTTTTTAATCTACTTGTACCTGTCGTACAAGCGGTCTCCTCCCCTGGCACAGAGCAGCTGCATGACTACACTTCCCTGAGTAGTGGACAGACTTTCCCGGGAACTAAAAGCTGTGATGACTGCAGGTCTTTCTCAACTGCGAATTCTGAATTGCCTTCTCCACATTTACAGAATGAAAATATTCAAGAACCATAAGCAAATCTACTCCTCAAGACAAACAAAAAATGAAAATACGCTGCTGAAACAAGATATCGCCATGCATGCTTGTCTCTCTAGGGGAGAGAACACGAAACAAACATTACAGACATCTGCTACATAGTTCAGTGCGCTACTTGTGTGTGCTCAGGTGATGCAAAGATGAGCTTGATGAAAGCAGAAGAGAACAGAGTAGAACAGAACAGCTCTACAAACAGCCAAGAGCAAGCAAGCATGAAAACCCACCCATGTTAAAATCATAGCTTTTGGAAGTCATAAAAAAAAACCTGAAGGCGGACAAATTCATTAGTCAGGACAGAAAATAATGAAAGACACGGTTATAATATGTAAAGAATATCAGATGCATTAAAAAAACAAACTAATGAAAAGAATAAATCTGCCCTTCCTCAAACAATTCCTATAAAACGTACATCAAAATGATGATCTGTAAGGAAAGGGTGGACTGATTAACACTATACCACCTCATTCACTGTAGCTTTGCAGGTTATATGCTCCTATTAGGGCGGTATATTACATAGATTATTTGTCCCCCCCCCGGCTCCAGAAATTAACGTGCACATCAAGGTTTCTTTCTTTTTCTTCTACTCTAAGGAAATAGAATAAACATAGCCAAGTATTACTAGGAGATATATCTGGGTGACACATGAATTATATGCCTTTACACAAATAGTTTCACAGACCTTACTGGTGTACAGGGAAACTTAAGATGGTGTGAGTAACATACAAAGTTTCTTAAAGAAGGTGTTAGATGGTAGAGGCATTTTACAGAGTGATCTATTGCAGCTCGCACTGATCTGAATCCTCCTAGAAGTTGCTTTCCTTAACACACTTTTACTCTTCAGACCTCTCATCACACAGCTTACATCAGTGCAGACTATCTTCAGCTGAGTGATCCAAATTCAGAAATGACATGTAGTGGGAAGCAGGCAAATTTTATACTTCGAAGTGGGTGTGAGATTAAGCAACAGCTCTTTAAATTTCTTGTAAACTTAAGACTCACTCCTGAATTTGGGTCACTCTCATGTAGCCACCCTACTGACTTAGGTACTAGGACAATGTGCAGTTAACAGAGAACAGCCATGATCAGGGTGTTTGGGCCAGCATACCTATAACAATTTCCAAAACAACATTTTCAGTCTTTCGAGCAAGATGCAGGCTATACTCTTTCATTGTTGCAAACTAGAAAGAAATGTCAGCATTCATTTCATGGAGACTATCCAAGGGGAGTCAAACCACATGATGGTAATGAAGGACAACTGAGATTTTAAAGAGTACAAAATGATGGGAGAAAGAAAGGTGTGTACAAATTTATCACATCTTCTGACCTATCTAGTTATGAGACCATCTGGGTTTGGTAAGACAAAAAAAACCCAGCTTGTTCAGTGACCCAACTGTTCACTATTAACCTCTGTCAAATTAATTGTATCATGTCAGAATTCTTTAAAACAAATAAAACAGTATCTTACATTTTAGAGTACACTCCAAGAAAGGCAAACAATTGTCCATTTCATTTGTTTTTTTTAACAAGCTTCATAAGCCTCAAAACATTGCTAATGGGCTTTTGGGTCTCCTTTTTCCCTCTCTTTGTTTGTTGTTTCGATTATCACATGAGTAATAGGTGGCCATAGTAAAATTAAACATCATTTCATCAACATTACATAACAGATCTATGTATTAGGCTTAGGTACCATAGATTTCATTGCCATCTAACATTTTATCTCCAAAATTCACCTTCAGTAAATAAAGTAATATTACAAGAATAAAAGTAAGCATACTTAGCTAACCCATTCAAGTAAATGGAGGCACACAGTCTAAAAATGGAAAGAAGTCCTCATAGCAGCCANAAATGACAAAATGTTAACTGTCTACCCATTTATTTACGACCTAAAGAATGAAAGTTACAATTTAGAGTGAGTGCTCTCACACAGATATTAAAAATATAATTGTCCTAATAGCAAAGTAGAGCCAAGAGTAAGTACACAGGTATCCTGTAGTTTGTTTTAAGACTGACATATACACAAAACAAGAAGAGGCTTGGAAGCTACAATACATGGCAGAAATACAGGAGACTGTTTATGTCCCAGTTCATTCACGTTCATTTTCAAATCTCTTTAAAACGACAGGCTGAGCTTGAAATTTCCAGTTGCATTTTCTTACCCTCCTTCAAAGATTTTAATTCGTATCGGCTCAGTTTGTTTGGATGTAATGTCTTTATCTCCATGAATGTCTCCTTTTACTCTTTCTTTTATAATATTCCCCACTACTTTCTTTTCAAGCTTGCTGCCAAACAAGAAGAATGGCTCGTGTTTCATCTGTAGAACAAAGTCAAGGAATGGTGTTACTGTTGGAAGACACAATAAATGCACACTTCATTTCAAGCACTTTTAACATTCCAGGTCAAAGCCAAACTCTTATTTCGGTGCAACTCTATATGATGAATTAATTTGTCCCATTCAATTTGATGGAGAATAAAAGAGGGGGCAGCATGAATAAATTTTTATGAGAGTCTTGACAGAAAAGACAGTACCATATCTTTCCTCAGGGAAAAAAAAAAAAATAATGGAAAATAGAGATGGAAAAGCCTTAGAAGGTAATTTATTGCCATTACAGAATTTTCCCTGGTACCATTATCTAATACTTAGTTT
>VXAL01018550.1:98256-161158 GCA_013399475.1 Chauna torquata
TAGGAGTGAGGTCTCCTCATCAGTGTCTGTGCTCTGCTCACCATCTGAATGTATTTCAGCTTCCACATCAATGTAACTGGCATCTAGGTCCAATTTAGAGACTGCTGACTCTGTGAAAGGTACCAATCCTGCTTTAATTGCATGAGCATGTGACTTTCTGTGCTTGTAGAGGTTGCTTTTTGTCTTGAAGGAGAAACCACAAGGAACACAAGGGTATGGTCGCTCCCCAGTATGAGACCTAATATGCTTTTTAAGTACACTAGGTTTGGCACAAGCCCGATTACAGTAAGGACAAATGTACTTGCCAGGCTTTTTGGGTTTGTGCTCCTTTTTGTGAGCATCTTCTGATTGTTCTAAAGATTTCTGTGAATATTGGCTGTATGCAGGGTTCAAACTTGAAATCTTCTTCCTGGAGAAACCTCCGCTATGGCTATGCATATGAAAAGGAAACAAGTCCTCTGAGGCAACTGATTGCAAGTGGCTAGGAAACTGCCACGGAGGGCCTTCCAAGCTCTGATGTGGCTTTATGTTGTGCAAGAAGCCTTGTGGCAATGAATGCTGTGGGAAAGAAAGTGAATGTTGACATGAGTAAGGAGTTGGACGATGCTGTGGATATTGCTTCTCCGTGACTTGCTGTGCAGCCTCATTCGATGATACCAGTTTCCCAGAACTAAAAAGTTGTGCTGATGCTGTGTTTCCAATTTGCTCGTGATCTATTTGTGGTTGCCTCTGTACTTCTTGATTGCCAAAAGTGCTCATCTTAATAACAGCTGAATGTTCTTGCCTCCATCTACTTGGTACTTTAGCAGTTTCTCCAGACCTTGAGGTAGCTTTTTGCCCTATAGCTGTGTCCCCAGAGTCCATTTTGTTACACAAGGTCTTAAGTGCTAGTTCACTTGAAAGCTGTGCAGACTCATGGAGTTTGTCCAAAGCTGTGCTTTTTAAAGTTTTGTTGCTCCCATTTTTCCAGGGCTGTTGCAAGTTCACAGACTTTTCTTTCTCTTTGGAACTTTCCACGCAGTAGTCTATAGGCATTAGATTTGTGTCTGTACACTAATGTGATTATTATACAGTCCTGTTCATGGCATGAACTTTCCTAAACAGTTTATTATACATTTGCAAAGACTTGCTATAGCATTTGGACATTTTCCATTGTTATTAAACACTGAGATGCAGTATGACACAGAGATATTTGTGATCTAGTAGAGCAAAGTTGTCTTCATCTCTTCCATGGTGACACAGCTATCTGTAAGGAAAAAGCAGAAACAAAGAATACCCACACACCAATTAATATAGCTGGGCAAAATAAAATCAATGCAGTTGGTTGCATTTTTATTGAGCCTTTCATTAAAAATACTGAGAGACTTAAGTAAATGTAACTGCATTTCACAAAATCACATTTTGTGAGGAGACACAGTAAAGACTGGTTCCAGAGATTTCACACAAGTGTAATCACTAATCAATAAAAGCCCTAAGAATAGAAAACAGGGATCTACACCTTCCAAACTAAACAGTAATTTTGGAAGGCTTTCTGAGGACAGTTTAAAGAGGTTTGATTCTCACAAAGTCTGCCATCTACTTTCAAAGACCTCTCAGCAAATCACTGCTGAAAATAGTCCTAACCCGATGGGCAGGAATTACCTTATCCAGTATTACTCACCTACAGTTCAGACACGCACTTTAGTCACCTGGCTTTCCTCTTAAGTCAGAGGAGGGTGATCAGTACTTCCAGAGAAGAAATCTTTCAATATCATGATGGGTGCTTCAGACACATGTGATGTCTATGCATATGGCCCTCCACTCTGGAGATGCCTGTTTCTCGCTGTTGGCTAGGCAGAAATCCTAGATGACTACCTTGGATAATATACCAATTTTTTAGACGGCTACAATGATGTACCTCTTACCTTATATAATCTAACTTGTTTTACAAGGAAGTGTTTATCACCCTTTAAACTACTTTTAAGTGGTCAAAAAAGACATCATCTAAGCATTCTGAACAAAACAGTATTAGTACCTTTCCACATCTCCATCTTCCAATCACTATATTAAATTTTAGGGAGAATGCCTTGCTAGAGGTAAAATACGTATTAGAGAAATGAGCTGTGACTGTTTTTATTTGACTTAAGCGTTTTAGATTTCAATATCGAAACATTTCCATCCAGCTAATATACGCAACAGGATTCCAAAGTTCTATTACAAAGAAGAAAATTCAGAGGTATGACTTTCACAGAAAAGTACAGCATTTGAATTAGAAGAACAATGTAGGCTTCCTGCTTCCATATTATCCAAACACAGGATATTTTCTGGATGAAACTGTGAGAATTATAAGGACAGTCATGACTTTTAAATAGTAAGAAAAAAAGTAAAAAAGAAAATAAAGCAGTATTAGAGATACTGGAATATTTTTAATTCCTACAGTGGAAAAACTGAATTGGGCTTGAAGAAACATTAGAAAAGTGCAGGAAAACACAAAGGGAATTGGAATATATGCCTTCTTTGGTATAAAACATTTACCTGCATCTTCTAGGCATCTAATAGGCATGACTATCTTCAGATTTCCTACAGAAAAAAAATACAGTCATAAGAAACTATTGATATAAAGTATAGATGCTGAAGAAAATTATCTATTATTTACAGTAGAGGCCCGAAAATTTAATTTATCCACCCTCTGGAAAAATGTCACTTTGCGTCTCAGAGATCTGAGCAAGCACATTTTGCAGAATATGAGCATGAACCTTTTTAAGGGCCTTTTAAGGACAACTGCAAGTCTAAACTAGTGCAGTCTCATGTTCCTAAATCAGTAGAAAGAGAGCTGCCCAGTGTTGCTCTTCATTCCTACACCTTTGCTAAGCCTGGATTATCCCTGAATCCCATTGGCAAATCCCCTTTTGATACCTCTCTCCAACTAATACTTTTAGGCCTTCCAGGCTTCTCTTTAAATGGTTCAGGGACCAGAATGAAATCCTGGCCAGGATATCACCACTAACGTACAAGAAAAGCAGTGAAAAGCAAGTAAGCTTCCAAAACCAGTTAACACCTGTGGGCTACTGATCAAGAATATGTGGCTGCCTCCTCAAAAGAGAAACCTACAGACCAAACACATTTAAAAGACCTCTCTACCTGCCATAATTTGCCACCTGTCTGACCATCATCAGACTGCAGGCTACTCTTTGCATTCCAGAAAAGACCAGCACAGGGAACATACTTGAAAAAGGAAAACTGACCAGTATCTCGCTGGCTGGAAGATCACTTCTCCCTTGCAGTAAAAGGAAGAATTCTCCCTTGCAGTTTTCAATATATCCAATCTTGAAAACCTATTTTTCTTTGTTATGTTAAAAAGGAAGTTTGTTCAGTTTTGATAACAAAAACTACATTTATGACTTTTCTTCAGAGGTTTTATTTTGGACAAAATCCATAGCACTTCCATTTATTTTAATAAGAAACCTTTAGAAATACCTGAAGTATTAGCTGCAGAGGATGGGATATGGGTTAGTATAATAACCTGCAATTAGAAACTGTCAGAAAAACAGCTAGATCACTTATGCTTTCTCCACTGAATAAAACCAAGAGATGATAAAATAGTAAAGTATACGAAAGAAAAAATGTCTCAAAAAGGCAAAAAAATATTTTAGCTTTCTGTAATCACTTACAATAAGTGTTAAAAACACATTTACTTAATAACACTTTCAAAGAACAAATGGACATTAGTAAAGCCCCATGACTTGACATTAGTAGAATCACGACTGTGCCACCAGTTATCAATTATTTATTTTATAGTACAAATAAAGCTAAAATTGTAGCAATAGAGGATTCCCTAATAGTACAAAATAACAGCAATCTATCAAACAGAAAACAGAACATTTTAGGTCATAAAGTCATTCACCTTTGATGTGCTAATGGATTTTTAAATAATTCTCTTTGTCAGGAGAAAGACAAAAAGTAAT
The DNA here is from genome assembly GCA_013399475.1 of Chauna torquata. Lineage (NCBI taxonomy): Eukaryota > Metazoa > Chordata > Aves > Anseriformes > Anhimidae > Chauna > Chauna torquata. Next base: position 102,201 of record VXAL01018550.1, read on the forward strand.
CCAAGTTAAACTTCTTCAGTTTTCCTAATTTGCTTCCTCATATAAAAAGCATCGCTACAAACGTAAAAAAAAAGCCTTATGCACAATTTACAATATATCAGAATTGGTTATGATGAAGCAGATCTGCAGTTCCTTATTAGCAAGTAGCAGGTAAGTGGCACACCATTTTTTGCAGCTGAGCTAAACTGAGTCTCATGTCAGCAATGATGCTAATATACAAGCACAGAAGCAAAGGGAAATGTAGCGTTTGAGAAGCAGAAACAGGGACAAGAGGGAATGTTCCTAAGTGAAAGAGCATAAAGTTATTAGCTGTCTTCAAAGAAAAATACTTTTTTCCTTATTAGGCAATTATGCAAATGGTGAAGAAGAAATTTCTAGAAGACGGAAGCATCCTTTCTGTTCCATATTCCCTCTACAAAGAACATCTTCAGACAAGAAATCTGCCAGTCATGGAAATGTGACAGAAATGGTTTTATTTGAGTAAAAGATGATGCTAACATACTTCCATCAATTTCCAGTTCTGGACTGAGACATCTGTTTCAGAGTTCAAGTCATTCTGTGGTCCTGCTATTTTCAGAATGTTCTATATAATTTTTCAACCTACACTATGAAACAGGTATAGACTAATTACAGGGATTATTGACAGCTTAAGTTTGGTCAACATCATTCTCCTGGGGAAAATAAATCCCTTTCCAGAATCAATATAGTCATTTCTGGTTTGGTTTGAACTGCTATCCATCCTGTGTCAAAGATGGTTTTAATATTCTTTCTTTCTTTTTATTTTTTCCTAATGCTAAGTTTTACTGGCCTAAATGGAGAAATCCAACACACTGCAAAGCTAGTTCGCATTCTGTCTGTTTTTTTCCAGTCAAGCCTTTATCTCATCTTCCTGCATCCACAGACTAGCTTAAGCTAAGAAGAGAATTCCAAATTACAACTGATTAATGTTTCTCCTTTAGAAAACACTGTAAATATACTTATCAGTATTGCTCTTCATCAAAAATATACTCTCCAATGGACCGAAACTTCCTATATTTCAAATACTTCATATTTAAACTAGAGAACTAAGGACGATTAAAATGAGCATTTTCTTTAATACTTTTGGCACCATTCAGCTTTGCTGCAGTGACTAAGAGGAGCCCACCTACATGGATCAGACAGCGTGTGCAAGCTACGCTGAACACATCATTTGCCATCAGCAGCAAAGGCCTCCCTGGAACCGGACCAAGACAGGTTCCCATAGGAATGTGGCCTGGCAGCCAGATCCCCCCGCCACACTAAATGCACTATCTGCCTGCTTCAAACCAGGGCATTTTACTTCTCTGCAAACTTTGAACATGAGAAGATTACTGGGAAACTGGGAACTGTATTTATGTCTGATGCACCTACTAAATCAAGACTTTTAAAACTTTCTAGAAAGGAGCATTATTCTGTCACTCCCGTTCCTAAGGTGCCTCTGTGAGCTGCATGCAAGAGACAGAGATCTGGTTGGCTACAGAGCTCCAAGATTCTTCCTTCCTTTTTTTTTTATTTTTATTTTATTTTTTCCAGACCATTAAAATGGCTACACTCAACAGCTTTAAAATAAAATTTGGCAAAACACAACTTTTACTACTTCTCAATTTGTAGCTCGTATTACAGCTCTTGCAAGTGAACAAATTGGAAGCTTATGTCTTCCCGGCTAAATCTTGAGTGCACCATACAGAATAAATATTGACTCTAGAGTAAGGACTAAGGGTCAGATCCAGCCATGCTTTAAATCTTTTCTGTCCAGCTCTGCCAGCACAAAGCTGGCCTAAAACCACTGTAACTGGCCCCTGAGGAATTCATATTCTATAGGGCAATCGTTAGTACAGACAAGCTGCAGCGGCTCCTATAAAATCCCAGTGCTCACACACAGACCTCTGCCAAGACCCTTATTAGTCAAGTCTAGTTTATGTCTGCGACAAGCCCAGCAGCCAGCCAGCCTTACAGGGAAGAGAGGCCACCTCCGAGCTCTTCCCCACCTGCAGCTAAGAATAAAACTGACTTGGCCTTTCAGGAAGAAGGAGAGCACACCTTTGGCTTGCTGTCCTACCCCATGTTCCCCTCTGCCCCGCTAAAGATATTCCTCAAAGAGCTGTTTGGTGTTGACATCCAGTGGGGAAAAGAAAATAAAAAGAAAAAAGAAAAGACTGGGAACCCTAACAGAACAATGATTCACAGCTTCTTCTGCCTAGGCAAAGTCACAGGTGAGCTCAATTTGCAGAAGAGCTCTCCACCAGCAGTACCTGTGCATCTCTGAACTGAAGGATTTAACCAGCACAAAGACAGACAAGGTTTTGTTCATCCTTCCGTGCAAGGTTACATATTCATTTGTGGGCTGAGTTTGCTTGTGCACTGTAGCAAGGTAACAAAAGGAATGCAGTCTTTGGGGCATATCGTTTTGGCATTTTGCACAAATGAAAAAAAAACCAAGATGACCAAATGAAAGCTTTTTTATACTACTTGATACCACACTTGATAATCCCATCAGGAGGTAAACTCCTTTTCTTCAGTCTTTGACCCGTACTTACTAAAAAGATAAGGAAAAAGAAACACTTCTTAAATTTCCCAGTTTTGTAAAAAAGGCTACCCACTCCTGACCAGAGGGATTCTCTTCATATTTTCAGTAGTACTTGGCTAGGGGTCCCTTCTGACTGTGGTTTTGTAGCTGGCCTTCTACCTGTCTATTTGAACACCTCTAGGAATGACTGTAAATTCCTCCGTCAACCACTGGCACTTGGCAAAATCTTGCTTACTGGGGAATGCAAGGATGTCTGTGCCTTTGCTGCAGTTCAGCAGGAGTTGTGAGACATCCTTTTATATATGCAATTCCAAGAAGGCAGCTTTTTTAAAACAGGTTAGGTGTATTTATTTTAATCTACTACTTTCTGTACTGTAATTACTGTTGTTACCTCTTCACACTCGAAGATGCTACTCTGATTTGCTCATTTAATTCCACCCCAGATGTTCTGCCTGCCCTTTGGATTTCAGTGTTTTATTGAATGTATTGCCATTTTCCAAAGCTAGCCAGAAAATCACAGTTTTGAAAATACCCTGAAACATTTAGAACAACACACGTCTTTAAATCCAGGCAGCTGAACTAATCTTTACAATATTTTAGACATCATTTAAAAGCACTAGAAAATGTAAAAACAAATACTGCTCAGCAAGCACATACAGTGCTCTATGAATTTACTTCTGAATGATCAGACAAACTGTACTAAATTTGCTTGAGGAGAAGCTACAAGGCATAACTTGTTACTCATTTCTGTGTTGGGTAAACACTTATGCTCACATGGATTCCCCAAGAAGTCAGGAACTGAGGAGACGGACTGAGAAGATGCAGTTACAGAAGCATCAAGTGTAGAATATTCTGGCTTTCCATGACTGCAAGCTCTCCATGACCAAATACAATTTCAGGCTTTTACTCTCAGGTTTCTATGAACACACTTTTGTGTCCATGGTACTTGCTGGTTCCAAGGGACAGGATCTGTGTACATAAAACTAGAAGTGGTATAAAATCTGGCTTCCTGATTTGTGTGACTATTATTTCAGTGCTCACACTAAATCTGGCTCATATTTTGAGAAATATTCTAGAATCTCTGCAGTTGAGAGATAGCTCACAATGGCACATTTTAGTTAATTGTAGTAGCATTAGTTATTTCATTCATATGAAGGCTTTACCAAGCCCACCTTAACCTTGCTAACTCAGCTAATTCAAACTGTTATCTGAGACCATTACCAGAGCATGCTGAAGAAAATAAATGGAATTAGTCTGCTTGAAAGCATGCTGAAACCAACTTGTAGCCAGCAGGTCGAGGGAGGTGATTCTCCCCCTCTACTCTGCTCTCATGAGACCCCAACCTGGAGTACTGCATCCAGCTCTGGGGCCCCCAGCACAAGAGAGACTTGGACCTGTTGGAGCAAGTCCAGAGGAGGGCCACAAGGATGATCAGAGGGCTGGAGCACCTCTCCTGTGAAGACAGGCTGAGAGAGGTGGGGTTTAGCCTATAGAAAAGAAGGCTCTCAGGAGACCTCATAGCAGCCTTCCAGTACCCAAAGAGAGCCTACTAGAAAGATGGGGAGGGACTCTTTGTCAGGGAGTGTAGTGATAGGACAAGGGGTAATGGCTTTAAACTAAAAGAGGGCAGGTGTAGATTAAACGTTAGGAAGAAATTCTTCACTGTGAGGGCGGTGAGGCACTGGAACAGGTTGCCCAGAGAAGCGGTGGATGCCCCATCCCTGGAAGTGTTCAGGGCCAGGCTGGATGGGGCTTTGAGCAACCTGGTCTGGTGGGAGGTGTCCCTGCCCATGGCAGGGGGGTTGGTGCCAGGTGATCTTGAAGGCCCCTTCCAACGCAAACCATTCTGTGATTCTGTGATTCCATGATTAAAACAAATAAACGAATCTGTTGCACTGTTGTAACCTTAACTGTAGGAACTTACACCTGTCTTAGGCATTTCATATAAAAGTCAATGGGTACATGCTGTGAAGAACAGGACTCTCCTTCCCTCCTCTGAATGCAACCCTATCAAGCCAGAGGTCAGGCTTACTGATATGACAAGATAGGAAACCTATATCCCTTCTGCGGTGACCTTACAGAAAACTCATGCATGAAACAGAAGTCTCCCATTTGACTTCCGGAGCTTTGACCAGATATGAGGTATGACTCAGATTGACTAAAAGGAGACAAATTATTTCAACGCCAAGTCAAAGTAAGAGCCAAATTCTCACAGAATCAGACATTACTTAGGTTTAGACTTTATCAACCTACATACTAAATATCTGAGGTTATTTATTTAACTGAAAATAAACTAATGCAACATCTCTAAGATGTCCACAGAGAAATTCATTATATACATCGCAACAAATTTTCAATTACATGGTAGTAAGAAAACATGGATGATTTTCTGTAAGAGATGCTGGCTTGCATCCTAACGCTTAGAGCACAGCTGCACTCAGTTTTTGCTATGTTAACTATCTCAAATATAATTTTAAATTGCCACTCTCTATAGAAAAATAGCATCCCCAAAAAACTTAAATTCAAGTTGAGTTTATATTTTAAGAAGCCATAGAAGAAGCCTACAGCAGAAGTGCCTTAACATTGACCTTTTCACTGTAATGACACGGATTGCTCACTTAAAGAACATCATTATTTCCTGTTTCAGCATCACACATAATGTACACATTACTACCGGGTGGAAAAAATGTATAAAAAAAGCTTTCACGTTGCCAAAGTCCAACTGAACACAGACTTATTTCCACAGGATGACTATAAAAAAAAAAGAGAGAGAGAGAAAGAAAAAAAACACAAAACAGAAGCCAAATTCATCTTAAACACTTCCTTTATAGGTAAAAGCTCCCAAACTAACCACAGTTCTTCTCCTAGAATTGAACAAATAACTACCATCAAAAAGATGCCAGAACAGCCTACAGGACAAACAATCTTGTCAGTCAATTAGCAGCTAATTGATCTCTCTGAGCCCGTTGCTTTTAACAGATCAGGTAAATATTTTGTTTCTGGTTGCCTGACCTTGCTGTGCACATAGGATTTTGTTGCAGGTGCTTCAACATGTCAGGCTGTTCTGGCTGACCATGTTCCAGCACGGACAGATTGAACCTATCTCGACACCAAAGATTGGGATTATTCAAAAATAAAACTAAACAAGAAAAGTATGTAAACTGTTAATCTTCTCACACTGCTACTTATTTCCTTGGAGAACAAGTTAAGAAATGAAAATGGATGGGTAAAATACGCATAATTTCCCACATGGACCTTAAAATGTGATGGCAGAGCAAAGGCAGATCTGAGAGTCTGCACTTCCAGTATCATTAAAAATTCAGAAGGCAACAAAAAATATCACTGTCATTTTGCTTTTCTTCCCTGCTTGTTTTGGAATCAGAGTACGCAGAGACATATAAGAGTAGCTGCCATGCAGAGAACAGTCAGAAACAGATGCACGCCACTGAGGTCCTCTTTAAACGCTATTTTGGTGACTAAAGTTACATTGATATGATGCATAATCTTGTTGGTCCTAATCTGCAGAAGAATGAATTTCACTCAAGGTTGAGATAAGTAGCAAGTAAACAATATTTACTAAATATGCAGAAACGATGTATAACAGTATCTGAAAGGGTGCTGAGATACAAATCGGCTCTTAATTCTTGGGCTGCTCTCTTAATCAGCAGAAACTCAGCTCTACCTCACTTTCTTCTAAGCCACAGCAATTGAACAATGAGGGTACCATGCGAAACTGCAAAAGCATGAAACAGTTTCTGCCTACTGTTTGTAGGATTACAATTTTTTTCATGCCTGCAGTGTAGAACAGAAATGCAGCTCTGGCCCTGCTGCTGGCCCCAAACTGCTATCATGTAAGTGAATGGGCATTATGAAGCCCCAAAAGGCTAAACACCTTAACGCTGTGAAAAGCAAAGGCTCAAACACAAGCCAATGATGCTACATGATGCTATAGGGATTGCAATGAAGCTTTTGCATTTGCAAGAGCTGGTGAAAATTAGTAAGATTAAAGACCTTATTCTTAATTCAACACAAAGAAATGTGTTAATCAGAAAGGGGAATTTCATGCTTAATAAAGGACAGATTAACCAAACTATGAATTTAGCAGTGCTTATGAAAGATAAAGTGTATGCAAAGGGCAAGATTCCAGAGTGCCTGTGCTGTGTAGTCATTTCTAGATTTAAAAACACCATATACAGTAAGAAGTGTAAGAGTAGCGTCACTGGACAGTTCAGACTAAGTCATCATTTATAATAATTTTCCCATTTGAAATTACATGCAATTTCTGAAATGTTTCCTCTTTTTCACACAAGAACTGCAGACTTGGTCAGCAGCTGGGGAGAACAGCCCAGTGGTGGTAAGAGCTTGCTAAGGTATCACAAAGGTTTTCCCCAAGTTTTCCCAGGAAAAAAAACCAAAATTTTTGTAAATATTGCATCATTTTTAGAGACAAAGCAATTGTTGTTCTGTTGCCAAATGGAAATATTGGAAAAATGTCAGGCAGAGGCCTAGCATTTCCATCACAGAGGGAAAATATCACCGAATTTTCTGGGAAGCGAGTTTTTTTCAGTTAAATGTTATGCAATACTAATTATGCAACCACTGCAGAATTTGCAAATGGCTATGCCTTCTTTCATACTGTGTCACATAAAAGTATTAGTGTCTTTCAAATATTTTCTTGAATGGGCAAACGCACCAACTCTGAGAGATGCACTCACCCCAGGAAGAATTACATATGAAAACATTTATAGTATCTGATCTTCCGTTTGTTTTTTTACTCACATCAAGCTTATTATGCAAGCTTATTTTAAAACCTTCCATTATTTACTAAACCCTGTGGTCACCACATGTCAAAACAAAAACAGATGCATATAAAGCATCAGTAGTGTGTTCCTATCAAATTTTTCCATTATTTGAACCCAAAGTAGAACAGGGCCTTCGTGGCAGTTCTATTTCAATCAATTCTGAAGCCTTTGTTAAAATTCAGCTGAGATAAGGTATTAAGCCCCAAGCTGTATACATCATAAAGGTCTCACAACAGTCACTACCCTGCAGCTCTAATGCTTGGTTTTGACTAGTAACTGAATACAGGCATTTTACGGTAGCAAATCTAGTCACTTCGCATTGCCTAAAGACTATGACCACTGCAGCAGTCATGTAAGATACATTAATTAGAATGCACATCTAAGGATGCTGCTTTGTTTATAGCCCCTACGATGCTTAACAGAAAAAAAAATAATAATAAGTGCTCTTTTAAATTACTCTGGACATTTTTTACAGTACTTCCTTCTTTTTATTGTATGCAGTATTGGAAGCCAGTATGCAGAATATCCAATTGCATCAGAACACCTCTTAAAAATTAATAAAATATATATACACTTTCTGCTGTGTTTTGCAGGTATATATGATATTTCATTCCGTGCAGTTAGGTTTCTTTCTACAAAACACAAATCAGCTCTGTTTCTTAACATGACGACCACTCTCCTGAGCAAACACTACTGAGAAGATGAAGTTCTACCAAAAATACCTGAATCTACATGTCATGCCTCAGTTATTCTACAGGCTGGTACTTGAGGGACAGTCCAAGCTGACAGCTCAGTTACAGTCTCAACAAGAGCGATACAATAAAAAAGACAAAATGTCTCTTGGGAAAGACACTGTTCAGGTTTCATGATGACTTGGTAACAGTCAAGGTTAGACAATAAAGCAGTACTACAGGGCATTTCTAGTGCAAACAGCTCCTTAAAGTTTCAGATATGTATCCCTCATCCCACTAACTTTTGAAACGACTCCAAGGTAACCTGCAATATGAAACCATTATCCTGTACTTCAAAAGTGGCACAACTGGACACCATAACCAGGCAAGAGCTCAGCAGGGTCTAAAAGGACATTTTCAGTGCTAATGGTGTATTGAAACGGAAAGCAACTGCTGTTCAGCTCCAGAAACTCCCAGACAACTCTGTACAGGGTTATCCTCCTGCATCATGCTTGGTACATTTCACCAAATTTAGCTTTTTTTCCAGTGGCAGAAATGGAAGTGAAATCAGCTAAAGATCTGACCCAAAAGTCTCCTGGGTGCTTGTGATACACCAACGGCACTTGTACACTATAAACAAAAGAAAGTATCATCAACATGAAGACAGACTATATGCACAATCATATAGGGCTTCATGTTTGCTAAGTTACACAAAGACTGATTAATCAGTAAATGCTCCTTGAGATAGCTCTTAATCTGGAAACCTCCACTACAAACCAAAAGCACGTAAGTTATTTTCACCAGACTAACCTGCAATGTTTTGGCACTCAGACCACCTAAGACAATTAATCAACTTGCTTATTCAATTGAACTCTTTCCCCCACTTCTCTCTTCCTACCCCACTTGCAGGATTTGAGGACATCCTGTTCGCTTGGAGATGGTGAATCATTACAAGCCAGCAGGCCCACACAGTTCCTCAAAAGACACAAAAGGTGTAAAAATAGCTCGTACTAATGAAACAAGTACAGCGTCAGCAGCCAGATGAGCGTGGGTGATCAGATAAGGGTCTGCTGTTGCAAAGGGCAAATTATTAAGAGAATGCTTCTCTCTCTCTTTTTATTAAGCTTTGTTCATCCTTCGCTGAAATCAGCCCTCTGCAACGCATGATAAATGACACCTGACAAGATTGAGTCCTCCTGTAATTGCAAGTTTCATGCAGGCTCAGGAAGCTGTGCCTCACTAGAAGCTGAAGGTACAGTGGAGGTGTCATTAAAATAAATAAATAAAGAGAGGCAAAAATAAAGACTAAAAATAGCCAGGACTACCCACTGAGTATGACTGTGTGGGTATATTTAGCCAGTCTAACACCAACTTTACTTGTTAAAAACACAATCTTACCTTTATGCAAAATAGCTTCCTGTTTCTAAACATAACTTGAGAAACTTGAGAAGATGAAGGGGGAAATTTCAGATTTGGAAATTGTCCCTTTTTCACTGAGATTAAAAGATTAAATGTGAAAAGACTGGGTAGAACTTGTAGCTGGTGTCTGCATTCCAACATCCCATAATGAAGGGACAAGAGCTTGTTAATTAAGGCAACCTCATTCAGCCAATAGGACTAGGAAATAGATCCAGGAGCAAACATATTTTCAAGTACTTGCAAGTCCTCAAAACAGTATTGATGGGGTGGGCAGAGTTTCACCTGGGCTGAGACCTGGCAGCAGCACTGCATTAGGCAACTACTGTTTGTTCTTCAACCCAAATTGTACCGTCCCCTCCATGACAGCTGAGCTACCTGCAGCCACGCCAGCACATTTGTGGGGCCCTACTGCAAGCTGGAACACTAGAAGGATCTGGGAGAAAAGCTCTTCTAAAATTAAATGGGGGGAGGTTTGGTTTTTTTTTTTCCTTCTAATCTGGAGCGTTTCAATGACCAGGTTTGCAATACAGTTCCTCCAGATCAGCACACAGAAAACTTCTCCAGGGACCAGAAATGAGACTCTGCAAGCTGAAGGAAGGTGGGAATTTGCCATGTCAGACCCACTGCCTAAGCCAGCACTGCCCTGGAGAGAAGGCTGTGCCCCACTAGAAGCAGACACATAGGCCTGCATGCTAATGAGAAGCAGCTGCATTTTTACAGCTCCATTCTGCAACTTCCACCTACTCTGAGGTCAGCTTACATCCCTTTATCAGCACAAAGGAGCTGTTAGAAAGGGTGTAAATATAACTTACTGCCATTTAAGGCACTCCTACAGTGCTTAAGAAAGTGGCACAAGTATAAATGACCATCTGGCCAAGTGATACAGTTTAGTATCTTAGGAGGAATATTGAGAAGCATTTCCAACCACACAGCTGAATTTCTTATTCCCCAAGACCTGTACTTACAGGAATTAATGCCTGTACCTCTACAGTGTTGGTACGGTACCTGTCTGCCAGCGGGGCGGCAGCTGGCATGTGCAGAGGAGCAGTGATGGGAGCTCAAACACTCCCAGCAGCATCCGCTCCACGTGCCCAGGAACAGCCCCAGCCCATCACAGGCACTCACTGCCCTTGCTCACAGTGCCATACCTGATTGCATCAGGACCCCCGCAACTCGCACAGGATTAACTGCTATAGGATGCAGGTATGCAGCGGCAATGTTCAGCAAACTCCCTTTCCAGGGCGACTTCACACTTCTGCATGACATGAGTTTAACCCAAAGGGAAGACAAGCCAGGTCCCAAGGACTGCCTGAAGAGTTTCTGCAACTGTTTAAAATATATTACTACAACATTACCACTGGAAGTAATACACGTGCCAACTTTCTAGTGCTCCATTTGAGCTGTGCAAGGAAATGGTCTTTTCTACAATTATGGTTTTTCTATGTAATGTTGTGACTCCTCTGGCTGATGCTTACATGAGGGTTTTGTTTCACTATTATGCATTCTTCCTGTGTGGCTCCAAAGACCTCACATCAATCACTCTGGGGCTGGGGTTAAACAAAAATGCACAGGTTTATACCAGACCTTTCTTCTCATTTACAACACGAAAAAAAGCCCACTGCATGACATTGCTAACTTCACACGCAAGAGTCAATGAAAATGATTATTCTATCACAATTTTTATTTTGTTCTTATTTTAAAATTAAAAAAAGCAGTAATTGAAGTCGATAAGATTATATTTTTAACATTAAGTCCAATGGGAAATTGAGAGCATGCTCTTTTCTTGATATGCTGTGATTAATTCCCATTGATACAACCATCCTTTGTTCAGTATCATAGCATCGCCTTTTCATCCTATGCCTTAGCAGTAAATTTAATAGTCACTGATTTTTTTACCAGAATAGATAAACATTGAGATGCAAGACAAATCAGCTGATGCTATTATTCTTCAGACAATTTAATTTTCATCTGAAATTAAGAGTAAATGTTATTCTACTATATGAAATATGAATGTAAAAATAATTATGAGTAGGTTTAAATACTGAAGACCATACTCTGGCCATACATTTATACGAAGTTAATAAGACACAGGAACACATACCTAAAACCACCATGAGGGCTCTTAAATTATAATGCTAAAAGCAGAGTGATCGGAACCTAATCCTATCCCCCACCCCCAGATGTGGAGCAAAATTTTTGTTTAAATAAGAGTAATACATCACCTATCACCTATCTTTTTAGGACTTTACCAATTTAAAGCCAAGGAAGGAAAAAATGTAGAAAGGAGAAGATGAACTGCCTAATGCAGTCTGAAACCAAGAAACGGGCTAACTCAGAAACAATCTGGGGGGAAGAAGCGCTGCATTCTCAGTTGGATCAGTCCCTGCATCCCGGGGAGAGGACGGGGCGGCAGGCCTCGATCGGGGAGGAGCAGGGCGCGGGGCTGCGGCTTCAGACATCAGCGGGGCTTGCGCGGAGCTGGTGGGGCGGTGGGGCCGCATCCTGCCGAACGCCACCTCCGTCCCGGGGCCCCAGGGCCGCCAGCTCACCTTCTTCTTGCCTGCTCTGGTGCCCACATCAGGCCGAGGGTCTGCTGGACTGTTACAGAGCCCACCCGTCGGGCGTTCCAGGGTACGAAAACTTTCTGCTTTCAGCATAACATGCAACAGTCACGATACAGGTGAGGTAATGAGCAGAAGTAGAACAAGACAGGGTGGTATCTTTTATTTTCGACAAGTTCCCGCTGTGGGCTTTCTCCGTCAGCCAATGTTTGAACAGTGGGTGTTGGAAAGTTGTTTTCCTGCGTGTAAATAAGTCCCTAACGTTGGCAGACTCCCTGCACCTCGGGTCGCACAGCCGGGGTCTCCACAAAACAGCGACAGCACGCCTAATTTCACACTGAGGGCGGGCAAAGGCCGCCGGGGGCAAAGAGAGGCAGTTGGCACAACATGCTCCAGCGAAGGAGAGGAGGGGAGGGGAGGAGGTGACAGGAGCTATTGGGAGGCGGCAAGAAGAGAGGCCGGTGAGCGGGTAGGGGCCGCGCTATCTCGCGTCTCCCTGGGTCCTGCCGCAGCCTCCTCCAGCCGGCCCTGCGCAGCAGTGGCACTTTCACCAGCGCCGCTCCCCTTCCACTGGTTTGTGTCACCTCTCCGATTGGGCCCAGGATCTCCCAGCGGCCAGAGACAGATGCAGTCCACCAAAGGTTAGGATTAACTTTTTATTGGCAACTATAGCAGGCAAGCGGCTTGGCTCATAATGCAGTTTTTCCCTTATGAAGAAGACCTTAGGACGTGGGAGTGCGTCGCCACCAACCGGGCTGGTGCTGAGCGCTGACGAAAGGGCAGCTCCAGTTAGCTGCCTTGTATCATTAACTTTCTGCTGCTACATCTACTGCTCACACACCCTTCTCCCAGCCCCGGCGTGCCCTGGCCTGTGTGACTCGCCGACATCCGCTGACAGCTCGCCTGCCAGCCTGGCTGCGAGGATGGGCCGGCTCCCCCGGTCAGACCCGAGCCCAGGGCAGGACGGCTGAGGAGTTAGACGGGTCACTTCAGCTAGGATCCACAAGTTAAAAGATGAGAAATATGAGATATCTGCCCTGCCTGCAGTAATAATCACAATGTATTATTAACAAAACTCAGGTTTCATCATTAACTTGACTCGAGTTTCAAGAGCTGAACTCACTCTGATCATCCTCCAGATTGCACTCAGTGCTCCTCTCTTCGCTTCCCTTGGAGCTGCACCAGTACCAGCTAGGAAGGCCACTGGTAACTAGTACACCGAAAAGAAAGCACAGGTAAAAACGAGCCATAAATACCACAATCAAACAGGTGCAAAAAACTGCAAACAGATTTTAAGTTGCTTGAACCCAGGGCAACCTCACTACTTGGGCCTGATCCTGCCAGAAACATGTAGCCTAGTACTTCAAAGCAGTTGAGAGGAAAAGGGCTGACTGTCAGCAGGTGCTGCATGCGGCACAGCTGACACAACCCTGCATTTTCTCCCCCGAGAAGGTGTCAGGAAAGTCACAGCTCCTCTCATGGATCTCAAAACATGAGAAGGGACACCTACATGTCTGCTGTAATGAAGTAGCCAACTGCCTCAGTCACGACCCACCTGCTGCAACGAAAGGTCCTTGTTTGATTTTGTTCCTCTACCAAGCTCATCATCAGAGCTACTAAAATCTTCCAAAGCTTTTTCTGAACCTTGAAGTGTGAGATGAAAATGCCATTTTAATTGTGGATTAGTGAGGTCTGCTTCAGTAAAATGACCCCAGCCACTTGGTTACAACTGCATAACAAACATCGCTCTTATAGCAGGGAGCCTAACTGCTCTGCTCGCACCAACAAAGAGCTGCTGGTTTATTACAGCAGGCCAGAGGAGCTGCCGTTTGTATCCTCACAAACTGGGAGTATTTGATTGCAAGACTGCTACAGATGTTTGATCCAAAATTCAGCCTCTGATTTCTGATCAGCAAAACTGAAAAGCAAAGACGCTGTCAGTCTGATATTTTTCTTTATAGCTTTCTTCAGGATAACAATCTATTTTTCTCCTTGATACATTCACAGATGTCAAATCTAATTTTAAGATAGGATGTGGACTTTTATATTCTATGTAAACCTGCTTAGCAAAAGAAGTAGCACGGACAGGACTGGTACAAACCAAATTGCTATTTCACATGACATCTGGAAGATGCTGGCAGTTACACTCTATCCTGCAGCTTGATTGCACCAGGACCTTGCCAGAAAGTGCAAAGGGCAGAGGAAGGCCAGAAAAAGGCCAGCAGAGGAAGGCCACAGAAAGGCCAAAGGCAGTCACAGTTCCTGCTGGCTGCTCAAAGCAGGTCTGGATGGGAGGGGACCAGGCAGATGGCATGGGAGGTACAATTCTGTCTCGTCCAACGGAGAAAAAGTTTGCTGAATCACACTACTGGGGACCATGGCAGCTAGTCCCACCACGATGTCGTGGAGCTCCCTTTGCCTGTTGCAATGGCCCCCAGGTGCAGCTCTGTGCCCCTCCTGCTGTGCCTCCATGCTGCTGTGCCTCCATGCTGCTGTGCTTGTGTTTGTCTTTCCAGCCCCTTCTCCCCTCATCATATAGATTGGATAGATCGTATCGATCAGTTTTTTCCCCTCTTTTATTAATGCAGCTGGAATCAGCTGGTGGGAAAGTTAATAGAAATATTCCACCAGTGAAATGGAAAGTGGATCAAAACAGTTTAATGTAAGCCTTCAAGGTAGCACAAAACTCCACATGGGATACTCTCAGGAAAACCACTCAAATACAGTGCTACCAAATGTGCTGAGGGTTCGGGGAGGTCAGCTCTTTGCACAGCCAGGACCATGCTCTGCCTTTCACCCAAGATGCTCATTAGGATTGGAAACCAAAAGTTATTTTTCTGACAGGTCATGAATTAAATAGCTGCTGCTGGTTTCCAGGATCTCTTCCTTCTGCTAGCAATCTCACATAGAAACAATAAAATTACTGGCACTATAAATTAGTTCTAGAGGTGTTTTTCTCAATTACAAAGCCCTTGCAAGATATTTCTCCTCTGACAGAAGTAGGTTTAGTAAGCACAGAGAACCTGTCAGTATTAAGGGAAGGTCATATCTAAAACCACAGGTCCTAGTTGTTACAACGCTGCTTTTTACAGGAACTTCATCTATGCTAACATTCTGCTACAGCAGTCCAGGTAATAGTAGCAATAACAAACAACAAGGAAAAAGTTAAAAGAGAATTTATATAAATGGGACAGCATTCTTCACTGATATCTTTAAGCCCCATTACTGTTGATCCACCATGAGTAGGTCTGAATTTATACCAAAGGAAACAGTAAGGGCATGACAGCACTACAGGAAGTTTCAAAATTTCAAAAAGTGTCTGCACTACCTGAAAATCAAGATCACGCTGCTGAAATTTCCACCAATACTTTGTTTCATCCTTGGTTTTCTTTTTTCTCTCTGCAGTCAACTGAGTTGCTCTAAGATTATTTTTCTGTGACTTTCAGCACAAGTAGGTACAGAAGGCACAGTGGACAAGCACTATGGGCATCTAGCCCACAAGATATTTAGCCTTTGTCCCCCTTGAGAAATGGATACAATGCTAGCTTGAGGGGACTCTGATTCCTAGCTTTAATTAGAGAGAAGGTGAAATCAGACAAACCTACCTCTTGCTTAAATACTAGTCTTTCCTCAATGTCCCTCTGTTTTCCAGAAAAATACTCTTCTTCCTGTTGGTGACTATCTATGTAGGCACAGCATCCAAACTCTTTTCCACTGTCTTCAACATCTGCATGTTGTCTACCTCTCTATTGACAGCTTCCAATAAAAGCTTCCTTTAATAGAGTTCTCCTGACTCACAGGTGTGGGGAGAGGGAAGCTGACCTTGCTGCAGCATCAAGAGTCTCTGACGCATTTTGGGAGGCTGTGGTTTCGGGTCTGAAAGAATTCGGCCTTGTTTTTGACTACATTTTAAAAGCTCAACTTCCAAAATACCACCCCATAGCTCCGTGTCAGTTTGCAACTCGATCTCGTTTAGTGGCTCAACTTAGCAATATTCAGAGCTTTGGCCATACACTTGGCAGATTAGCAGTGCTCACCAGCAGTAGAGAGTTTCTCAGAAACACAGCCACCCAGGCTCCTGGCTAGCTCCACCTCTTGTCCGCCCACTCCCAGTTTCAGACATTCCACATTCCAAAACTGGAAGTGCCTATGCACCATAAGGTCACGGTATTGCACAACGCACCCAGCTCCTTCTAAGAGCTACTGCATCCTCAGAAGTACACCAACCACAACAGCAAGAAAGCTGTTTACAGTGAATTTCTATCTGAGTGGGAGTATTTTCTCCAAGAATTTTATAACAAGGACATGAAGTGTATGACTCTTTCCTGCATTTGGTAAAATTGTTACTGAGATGGCACTTATTTAATACTTCCACATCTGCATTCCTTCCCCTTTAAGCTGCCTTTTTAAAAATTGGAAATTAATTTTAACACTTCCCCTAAGTATTTCTGTGCTGGATAATTTTAGGACATGCTAAACAGAACAATTTCTGCCTATCTTAAATTTAGAACTGAGGCCATTCGTAGCTTTCGCAATGCAACTGTGAAAATACAACTGATAGTCACTAGTGTGAGTTTTGCTAAATGATTTATTTTTTTATAATCATATGTTCCGAATAATTTCTGTGATCCCTCCCTCACGTAGTCTTTAAATTCTAACAGGTGAATGAAAACTCCGGTTTCAATTAGCACTGAAGAACACCTTA
Organism: Chauna torquata; assembly: GCA_013399475.1. Taxonomy (NCBI): domain Eukaryota; kingdom Metazoa; phylum Chordata; class Aves; order Anseriformes; family Anhimidae; genus Chauna; species Chauna torquata. The sequence goes on from VXAL01018550.1 coordinate 118,904, forward strand.
TCTAATACAGCAGATTAAAAGTAAGGCAAACTTTTTTTTTTTCCCCCGAAGGACAGTACGTAGGTACAAATGGTGTTGTCACATTATGTTACCTTTGAAACCGTGTTCAGTTTTTCAGCTACAGTTAAGTCTTAACTGTTAGCATGGAAAGTGTATTTGGCTTTCCCTTGAATGCCAGAGTTACATTGGTATCTGCCAAAGGCATTTTTTGACATATTTAAATAAATGGCCAGTCTGTATGTGCCACTTCTTTCAATTCAGGTGTCTCCCCTTCGTCCTGAGCAGCCTGGGACAGCTGAGCTGTAGGGAAGCAGAAGGGCTCAGGGCCACGGATGCTCCCCAGCACCCTCAGGTGAGAACGAGGCTGCTGGCAGCTGACGTTCAGAAATCTGATTCAGGCCACCCAGTTAAAATTATGATGGCAAAACCAACACAGTGACAGAGTAAGAGGGAAAGGGAAACCGAATGATGCCCAAAGGAGGACTCTTGCACATCTGTTTCATTAGATGCACTGGCACCATACTCTGCTGTGGGTAAGGGTAGCCTGGGACTTTTGTTCTGAGTCATTCATTTGGAAGATACAACATGATTGAGAATCAACTGCCCTTCGTCCTGCGGAAGAGATACTTAAAATGGAGCTAATGGTTTAAAGTTGCTTAGCTCCTGTTTGGTCTCTGAGCAAGTAAAAGGTTAGACTGTAATATTTAACCACAACTCCCGTGCCTTTCTGAGAAGCACAGGGGAGACCGCCCAAAGGAAAGTCAGACATCTGCCATGCTGTTTCCTGTGTACATGAGGTAGAGAAATCTCCACCAGCCTCCAGTCTCGTGTAGATAGAGAGCTTCCTCCCATGCAGTGGCTGTCACGCAGCATGCTTTCTGGCACAGCCCATTTCCTTCTGGGGGACAAGTTTCCTTCAGGGACAGCAGGGGCTAGTGTTCTGTGCATGCCACCAGCCACGATCATCAAATCTGTGAGATGGTCACTATGCAATATAATCAAAGGCTTGGAGCTTTCAGCAGAATTGGCAGCATGTCTACATAAAAGCAGGATGAAGGACCAATGAGGAGCAGCAAGAAAAAGAAAAAGATTAATAAAAGTCTGGAGACACAGTACTGTAAGAAGAACACCACATTGACTACAAACCTTGCTGAACTATTCAAACTGTTACTTTAAAAAGTAAAAGTAATATTTGTGATACGTGCATTCATTCTTTTTTAATGTTCATCCATAAGAGGTCACTGTGTGATTCAATGAACACCTTGGTGTCAGCAGCATTCCTCTCCCTTCCCACATGCTCAGCACCAGGTGTCCAGTCATCTCCAGTAATGTCCCAGCTATTTTCCAGCTGCCTTCTGTAGGGACAGCTAGGGCAGTAAAGCAAGAAATGTGTAGGTGTCCTTCAAGCACTTTGATTGTGTGACCTTAGCCAATTTTACAGTCACTTAAATGTACTTACTTTTCAGTCCTCATTAATCTCAAACGGACCCAAGAGTTTTACAACCACTCTAGACATTTTAAATAACTGGTAAAAAAAAAAAAAAAAGGGGGTTTGCAAAAGTTTGGAAAAAAAGTTTGGGAGACTGAGTTTGAACAGCAAAGATACAAGCTCACTGACAGCCAAGGCTCCTCTGGCTTCCCAGGGACTGTGTCATCTATTTTTGAATCTGATTCACCAAGACATTGTTTTGTTACTAGTTAGTAGACGTTTTCACCAGGGTGACTCTAATACACTGTGGGACATGTAGGTCTGTCAAGGTGACCTGCCCATATGAACTTTTCAAGCATGAAGTTTTTTGTATTGCCATTTGCCATGAGACAAGAGGGAGTAATAGACAGATGCAACTTAATGACAACTGAAACCATGTTAGCTCAGTTCAGCTCATCAAATATCTTCTTCTTGGATTAAGGTGACTTAAAGGGAAGTACTTCTTTCAGAGATTTCCAGGGGAAAACAAAAGCAAAAAACAAAAATAGGCAATACAGAAATTTTCCAGTGGAAAACTTGTTCTAGTGGAAATTCCTCTTTCAATTGACAAATTGTTTTTATGGGAAGTTCCTTGGTAGCTGTAGGCAAAGCCTTCATGCTGAGAAGGTTAAAAGCAGCTCATATCTGACCTGCTGCCCTCGTCAGATAAACTGATGGATCGGAGCCCTCATCTTTCCCTTCCTCCCATGCACACCCTGAAGCACACAAGCAGTCCCACCATGAGTACAACAACACATTGACTGCAGCCGTAGTACTCACCTGGTTACAGACAAGCAAATGGAGGGATGCTTGAAGAACTGATCTTTTAATGTCCCAAATCAAGATTAATTACAGGCTTTTATACATAAGCTGTTCCTAATGATGTGATACTGGTAAAGCTGCCACTGACTTCAGCAAAACTTTCACCAGCTCGAGGGATTGCAGGCTTGGCAGAGTCTCAAACAAAGCTCCTTACAGTTGACTGCACCACAGGCAGGGAACCTGGGCCTGACTTTTACATGACTATGTGAATGGACCTAAACCATGGATGTGACTGCATCACTATTAATTGTTTTACATTGGCTTAAACCAGTCAGTAAGAACTACACACTCCACAGCTAACATTACAGGGAGTAAGACAAACATTTTGAGTGAGCTTGCTGAGGGTCTTCTAAATTTGCAGCAGGAGCACTGAGCAAGCGTCTCCTTTACAGAGTGATATTAGAAAAGCATAAACCATTCATAATAATGTATTTTCTTTCTATCAACCACTTTAGCATGAATCATCATACTGTGTAAACAGGTTAGAAATCATATTTATGGCAGGGCTCAAAGTATCTCAGCAAGTCAGAGGAAGAAAAAATCTGTTAGAGTAGGCATGTTGATATAGCCCCTCACAGTCCAGAAAGAGGTACTGAGTCCCTAAATCATTCACCTAAACTTTTGCAGTGATTTACAGTAATTCTGTATAAGCCCTGTATTTTCACACCAATGCATTTTTAACCCAAAATAAAATGTAGATTTTTAGATTTTTCACCCTTTGGTGAAAAAAAGTTAATTCTCTTTGCAATCTGGGACTGATCTTCACAACTTACTCCCAACAGTATGTCTTGTTTCTATCCCAACTGCCTGCTGGCCCATGCAGCCTATCCATCAGTAGAGTGATCCAGCATCCCCAAAACCAAGCCCAGCTGGAGGAGTTTGGACACTGCGGAGCTGGGGCAGGAGCGGCAGCCCGAAGGTGCCATTAAGGAGGCTGCCGGCAGCTGGCTGCCTACCCATCGCGACAGCCTATGAAGTGAAGGAGTGGACAAAGGCCACTGCTCAGCTGCTACGGTGACCTTCAGCTATGCTGGTCTGCAATGTGAATGCACCCTCAGGCCACGCTCTTGTTTCTAAACCGCATGCTTTCCTGGCTATATGCAATGCTACGTACACGTGCATGGTGTTGAGTTCACACACATATATAGCCCTATGTCCATACTGCACATGAGGCCCACAAGATTATCATTACCCTCAGTTGCAAAATGGCCAGCCCATTACATCACGGGCTGCTCTGCACCGAGGGAGCGCAGCAACCACACGTGCTCACCAAGGCATGCTGCGTGGCTGTAAAAATCACATACGCTGAGCTCAAATTGCAAGCAACAAGAATTACAGAGATCGGCTGAAAAAATCCTGTGTCTCTCCACCAAGAGGAGTTATGCTTTTGGGACACTGCAGTAAAAAAATACAGTCACAATGAAAGTCTCACTGATACATCCTTTTTTATTGAAGTGGCATGAAGGGCATTTATTTTCAGTCAGATGCTCGAAGGAATACCCCACATGCTAGACTGACAGTGTCACGCCATGTGGCAAGTTGTCTTTTCCAGTACGTAGCAGAGAGAGTTCTACTGCACTGAAGCACATGTGATAAGAGCAAAGGGCCCAGGCTCTTTTTCATATTCTCTGCATACCTGTTGCTATCACACAGCTGCTCTCCAGTCTACGATTTCCTGTGCAGTACAAACTGCATACCACTTCCCCTACTGAAAAAAAAAAAGCCTTGCTTGTTCTTAATTGACGATGGAAATACTGTCATATTTTCCACTAGCCAAGCTTGAAACCATTACTGAACGAACCTTCATTAATTTTTCCACAACATTTTGCAGAAATGTCAGGAAACAGCTGCACCAGAAATGATTAACTGTCCTTATCACTAGGGTTTCATTGGCCAACTTCAAATTATATAGTTTTTCTTTTTCAAAACTCTACATTCAATGATGTTTTTGTTATTCTTTAGTTGAATATCTCAATATACTACTTTCTCTTCAAAAGTATCCAATTACACAGGTTTAGTGGTTCACAGACATTTTACCATCAGTGGAAGAATTTGTACAGTTTGGAGCTGCATACTTCTAGGAAAAGATTGCTTCCTGCAGATTGCTCAGCTGTGTCTTTCTTGGATCAAGTTCAACGAAATTCGCAACTTGAAGTTAGATTGTGTTTGCCAGTCAGAGCAAATTCATTACACAGACAAACTTCTCTTGCTGCATTTTCTTTCCTCTCTTGTCCTACCCCTTTCCTTTCTCCTGTTTTCTCCCCACACTTTCTCTCTTACCTCTTCTTTGAGCTATACCACATGTCAAAACTTAACATACAATGCATGGTATATTTTCTGGCAAAAACAAGTGGAACAGTGTGCTTCATAATTCCAAACATGCAACCACTGAGATGCTGAAGGCTTGGTATAAAATAGAGTGCAGCCATCTGGAGGTAACTGCTAGCATGGATCTGAGATTCCCAACTAGCTAAAACTCTGCAGCCTCAGAACTTATTAGCAAAGCATCTGTGAGCAAAAGAATCCTCTAACGCAGATTTGCACAGTGCAGAGGATATTATGTATTTTTTCAAAAATGTAAATTCTTCAAATTTCTGATAAGAACACAGCGACAAGAAGTGAGGTTCACACGATTACTTTTAAAGATCTACATAACACAGGTTTCTTGTTTACATTTTGAAATATTTAATTTAGCATTACTACAGCATGACGTTAAAATAATTCCACATACTTGTCACCAGCAAATTCAAAACTGTAATTGTTCACTCTATGTCTGCATTGAAGCTGTGAGCCTTGCATGTGTAACCTTAGGATATATTTAGAAAGAGGGAAAAGTATGTTTGAATAGGTAAATACATGCATTAGAAGTTACATAAAATGAATCGCACTGGGTGTGGTTCCGTGTTAATAACATTATCACACCCTGTCCCTAACAAAAGGTAGGTTATTTGCAGAAATTATACAGGTACATAAATGGAGGCTTATCTAGGTATTATAGAGGAAGGATCCTTCATGCTGCTGTAATTCAAAATGATTTGCATTTCTTGCTTTTTAAATCAGTCCTTTCCACAGCAGTGTGCACTGCAACACATGATTTACAAGCAGCTCTGCTCAGAAAGAGCCAGGCACTGATGCCCTCACCCCATGCTACGTAAACTCATGAATGTCTTCATTGTCTTCAGCAGGTATACAGCTGTCAGAATCTGGCTCAGAATCTCTAACATAGGCCTGTATTACTATTAAATTGGTGCATTTCTGGCTACAAAACAGATCTGTTCTTAAATTACTCTACCAAGATATTTGCTTAGATAGCAGAAATTGCAGTACACTATATTATATTTACAATATGCATGAATATAAGTATGGATCCTATTTACAATATAGGAAATACTGCCAAAAGTATCCAGTATTTTTAAGGATTCAATTTTATGATATGCAATGCTGAACTTCTCCTTCACAATATCCTTATCTGTCTCTGTTCTAGTTTAAAAGCAGTAGCTCGCAGTGCCAGAGGATTTCAAGGACTGTGTCCTTCCAATATATGGCATGTTAATGCAATGCTTGCTATTGAATGCCCGGGGGCAGGGAGACTTCAAGTCATAGTGCCCATTTCTGCCTCCTCCAGATGTTTTCAAGTATCTTTCTTCCTACCCCAGACTGTCAGAAAACTAGCCAATAAATTTGTTGTCCCACTACCCTGCTCAGCCATATCCTGGACATGGAAGAAACATGTTTTTCTCTCTCCGACCAACAGTGGGACAAGAAATGAGTGTTCTCGCTTTTCAATGCTTTTGCACATCTTGAGCTCAAACCACTACCACCACTGAAGCATAGCCTTCTCCTGTTCACACACTCAGCAATGAGCAGCAGGATCTAGGGGCAATGCCATACCAAAAGAGAGACCTTGAACTTGCTTCACCCTTTGCATAGTTATTTATATTTGGGCAAAGTGGATAACAGCTCCTTTAGCACTAGGGTAGAGGCATTTTATGCTTGCCTGGCATTCACTTTACCCAGGTATAAATAGCAAAAGGTTTCAGACAGTAGGGAATCGGAACCAGTATCTTCAAAGGATTCTCAGCCAAAATAAAGCAGCTAGTCCTCCACACCACAGCTTGTGCAATCTCTGCTGCAAGAATCATCCCCTGCGGGGTGCCTGGGACTGCTGGTTTGGCAGCATTGCATGCTCCTGTCTTCAGGGAAAACGTGCCTTCCTATCGCCCCATATCTAGCTGTGGAATCAAACTGCAAGTTTTCACCTGTAAAGTAGGAAATATAGGGTTCAGTTTCTTAATGGGAGCCTTTTATCAGCCCACATGGCATATTTACTACCCTACCAGTATTAAGTGCTTGCTTGAATATCCTTAGCACAGAAGGTAACAATACATATTATCATAGTTACAATAACATTGCTCTGAACTACATTAATTGAGAGCATCTATTCTAAAGTTCAACTGTTCCAAAACAAAAAGTAAAGCACACCATTACTAGGCTGACACATTATAAGGGGAGTTCTCAGCATACAAGAGAGCCACAGCAACAAGGGCCCAATGCACAGAAGTACCATTAAGTTACACAGTAGTGAAACCTGAAAAATTTATGCTAAAAATCCATTTCAGAGGATGGCTGCCACACTCTTGTGTACCAAAGTTCTCAGTTTTCCCCTTAAATCCTGCCTGGTGAGTCAGGACATGGCTAGGTTTCTGTACTGCAGTATTCCGTTACTCCTGCTTATAAATTTCACACGCTGTTAATGTTTCCCAAACTGGGAGCAGAGCTCAGGGGTGCATGAGGACAGTTTGTTTCCCTGCTGAACTTTTGCCATATACTCCACAGGACCTATGGCGAGAACAATACGTAGTTTTTTGCAGACACGTTCCCTGGTAACTCCCCTGATGACAGCCATTAATTTGCACCCCTATCACTCAGCTCTGATCCCAGGCTGCATGGGAAGATCTCAGCTCTCAGAGACTGCAGAGGAGAAATAGTGAAACGCTGATAGATGCAACTTTGATTGCAGGGACTTGGAAAGGGATCCATAAGAAGAGAGATCCTGTATAGCACCACTGTGGACTGCAGAATATTTGGGATCCGTTCCAGGTTTGAGCAAAGGTTCAAGGGACAGCTCATTTCAATTTAACCCCCTCCATTCCTTCCTTCAATTCATATATAAAATGAAACATAGGTCCAATCCCATTTCCAGTTCTGAAAAAAATGGGAGATTTATCTCAAACTATGTTGTGTGTTTTCTTTGAACACCTCCTGGGATCATGATACGGCATGAGAATCTCTGATGTCCTCCTTATATGCCTAGCTCTTATGGTTGCAGATAAATACTGAATAATTAAAAAAAAAAAAAAAAGAAGGCAGTTAATGAGGAGGATGAAACATTTCCTTAAGTTTTCACTATTTTAAGCCAGTCATATTAAATTTGGAAGGCTAGCATAATTCTCTGAACATCAAGGATGTGCCAGTACACAGAAGATTGTAGAAGAGGACCTTCTCAGTGCTGCAACAAAAGTAACTCTGTCTACTATATGCAGGTACAGTCTCTGAGACAAAGCCAATGTGAAATCCGTCCAGTCTGTGACTAGCAACCCAAACAAACATGGAGCTGCAACAAGTAGTTGAAAACAGACCTTTTCCTGACAAGATAAACTGGCCTCTGAACTCCGTGATGCCATAGCTAAACTGCTACTGGGAATCCACTAACTCTTAGCTAGCTTGGGTATCATGATACTACAGTGTCATTATTTTCATAACCGCAGTTTGCACATGCCCATGTGTTCAAGACGCAGAGGAAAAAATAAACCTTGATCTTGAACAGTATCATCAACAGCGCACTTGAAATGGCAAGATAGTCAAATAGAAATTACCTACTTTGCTTTAGGACAATTTAAAAAATGGAAAAAAAAAAACAACCACCTCTTTCAGATATCAAAACCCCATCCACCTTTTTTTCTTGTACTTTTAACAAGTACATTTTTCTGCTTATCTCTTTCAAAAAGTGTGCTCCCTGGACTCTTGATGCAAGAACTGCATATGGTCAAAGCAAAGACAGCACTTCTGAATTATCAAAAACATAACCTACCCAAAAAGAGAAATGCTTCTGGTTTCAGCAAGAGGTGAGTTCCCTTGTAACAAAGGACATGCAATCCTTTACTATTCAAGTTACTACTTAAGTGTGAGTGACTTCCAGTTGAAGCCTTCTGAGAACAAAAAAATATTCACCCAGGCCTGCTCCCCAAGTTCATTCAAACCCATCCTTTCCCTGCTCTCCTACCTGGCTGCTGCCGTCAAAGGTGCAAGTGAATAATGGTTCCAGTCAAGGCAATTTGGCTCACCACTCCAGCAAATATGGCTGTTCACACTCTCCTCCACCTATTTAGAAAAACAAATATGAAGGATTTTTAAGGATTTTTGTCAAGTCAGCCTTGATTTTATAACCTATCTGACATTATAGCTTTGGCTACATCAATACATGTAAGAACTTCAGAGATTCAGTCACAGTACGTCTTGCTACCTAGGTATTTTTCCCTCAGAGCAATGTGGCACCAGCAATCAGTATCTGTCCTGGGGTTTCCAACTTGCAGTGGGCTACAATACATGTCAACTAAAAATATTCTGAGGTGAAAACTATAGACATGCAAAACCAAAAGGTACATACAATGATGTATTTTCACACATAATAAATACAACAAGCAGTATAAATACAGAAAGTATGGCAGTGCTTTGGCAGTCTATTTACCTTTAAGAGTTACAGTAACATCTATGTTTTAATAAAACATATTTTTAATTAAACATAACTACTGTCATTAAATCAGAGCAGTGCTAGTATCTCTCATGCCACTTCTTTGATGTCTAGCACTGTTCTTTAAAAGCGGGATTATCTCTAAAAATTCCCTTTCCATGTTACACTAGTCTGTTTCAGAATATAAGTTATATATGTACACTGTGAAAATCACTCATAAACCTCACATCTTTCTTTACATGTGATGGTACACAAAAGACCCGCTGTACGTGTGTGTGCAGGAATGCATGCACAGGTGCACGTCCAAGGCAGAGAGCACTGGGAGATGTGTTAGTCAATGGGTTAGACACGTTAGACAGCCAGAGGCTGCCCTATTTACACCTGCAGGGAGGGGGCTACTGAATACATGGAGGTTGCCCCTGAGCAGGGCCTACAGAAAATGCACCAGGAATGGAAGACTCATATCTAATTTGCACATGAAAGAATGGACTGAAATGTCTGCCTCATTAACACTGAGACAACACACCTTTAGTGATTTTCCAGTGACCACATACTCAAACCGGCGTGAAGCACAGATTACCGCAGCTTGCATTTTGCCCAGGTGCCCAGGGTCCTTTCTTCCAGGCTTCCTTGTGTCCTTGAACATCGGTATGTGAGATGCCACCACAACCTACTTGCTAGGGATGGGTGATGAGCTGGGTATCCGGGGGTGGATGTGCTCCTGGAGAGGGCTGCACCCCGGGGGAGCTTCCGGGGAAGCCTGAACCACCTGATAGCACCAGGTCCCAGCAAGAGGCCTTGTATGTCCCTTCTCGGGTTCTTTGCCCTGCCATGCCCCGTGGTGCGTGGCCATGACACTAGGCCTTGGCTGGCAGCCCTCGTGGAGCAGCTGGGTCACCACAGCAGCAAAGGTGCCTGCTCCTCAAGGGTTTACAAGCATTGTGGCAGAGGAGCACGACAGAGGCCTCTGACAGGAAAATGCCAAACTCGGCACACTGGACTTGCAGATCGGCGGCCTTGGCCTAACCATGTTCCCACAGCAGCATGCAGCAAACCTCCATGGTTTCCCATGAGCACAAGGGCTGCCCACGCTGCCCCATGCACCGGGCAAAGCCTGACCACCACGTGGTGGGCAAAGCCCCGTGCTTCCACCATCAGCAGAGCAAATGGGAGCGGAGGGAAACAGGGTGCCAAAATGTGAAGGCCTGGAACTAGTTAGTAGAAAAAGGCATATGCTTATGCTTTCTGCTGTAATGTTTGCTATCAGCAATAAAAACAAATAGCAAATGATAATGTGTTACTAACCAGCAATGTCAACAGTGGTCTATACAGGCATCTGAGTATATAAAATAACATATGCTCTGGCTCCAGACCCTGACACTTTATCACATCAATATACAGCTTTCTAGGAAATGAATCTGGATGCAGAGCCAGGAACCACTTTTCAATCTCTGAGCAGACAGAGCCCAATATGGTTTTAAAGTATGGGTGAAACCGTGGCAAGGCTGGACTCAAGGGCAAAACCCTGTTCTTAGCAGGGCCAGTATTTCACTCTCTTTTTACAACTAGCCTGAGAAAAGTTCCAGGAAAAAAAAAAAAAAAAACCAAAGCAAAAGAATAAAGAAGTCATGAGTAGTTATTAGCCTGCCCTTCAGTAAAATCTAGGGGTGCTCCACATTGCAGGTTGCTTTCTCTGGTGATATATAGATACCCTCCAGCCCCTAAGCATGCAACCCCCTGCTTTACGCTTTCAGACAGGCCTAGCTGACTTTAATGATGCTGGCTACACTTGCAAAAAGTTGTTTTTAACCAGCACGCATTGCAAATCTGTTTGTCTAGTCCCCAAAACGAAGTCAAGGGGCTAATTTACACTAGATCCTCTCTATGGTACCCTGGGAGGAACAGAGGGGACTTCCATTAAAAGACAACAAAACCACAAGTGAAAGATGTCATTTGCGACACAAAATCACACTGCTGCTCCAGCTTCAAAAAAGTATTTGAACTGAAATCCATGAGGAATGGTGTATCTTGTTTTCATTGATTTTTCTTGGCTTTTAACTGATGGGAGTCAGCATATTCCCTCATGTGGTAGACTTCACTGGCTTCAGCAGCGTTCCTCAAAGGTATGTCAGGGTCTGATCCAAGCGTGAAAGACTCCCCCTGACTTCAGTGAAGGTTGGATCAGTTTTTGAGTATTTAAAAAGCTTAGTCTTTACTTATAATTAGGTAAAATATTATTCAAAGTTCTGGCTAAGGATCGTATGATTTTGTCTAGGCAGTACTACTGCATTTCCTTACTAACTTAATTAACAACCTTACAGCAATGCTGGAGCTAGTGAACAGTACATGGTCTGAGGGAACAGTCAATGTACAGAACAGATTTTAACAACTCCAGATAATGCATGTGTCATCAAACAGAATTTTACTGCCCACTTAAAGCTCCCAGAGGCTTTCTTGTGATACCAAAACCAGGAACTTTTAATTTGTTTTTATCACCGCATTAGTAAAAACTTGTGCAATCCTCAGTTCGTTGGAAGCAAAAGAAAATAAAAGTTCCTTTAACAACTGCCACCAAAGAAAGGCAGCAGTGCAACAACCATTGCAGATCATTTGCTAGCATTTGGTCATATCTGGTCAAGACTGTTTTAATCTGTTGCTGTTGTTTGCCAGCCATGGAGACTACGACTAAACAAGCACATCAGAAGGGGAATGAGAGTATGAGAAGCATGGCATGACTTACTGCTGTGAAGACTTTTTTCAATTTGAACTTTGTAGCTCACACACTCGGGGATTAGCCTTTTACATGGGACCTGGAAGCACAAAGGCAAAGGTACTCTGATGATGACTCTTACCATCTGCTTTTGAAAAGAGTGCTAGACTCTTCCTTGGCAGCTCCACTAATCATTTTGTGATTGTATAACTACACCTTCAGTGCTGAAATAAAAATGTAGCAGTAGGCATTGGCATCATCTGACCATAAAGATTGATTCATTTCATGAATCAGCAAGAACTTTGTCTTATATTACTTCTTACATATCTGTTACACTGTCACTGTTAGCTTAATTGAGGGGGTATGAGAGGGAGATTCCCATGCACTTTACATGGCAAAAAAAAATATCAGAAATCTCATGTGTATTTTGATGAGAAACTAAAGTTTAAGGAAAGCAAGTGGCAAATATTTATTTTACTGCTAAATTATTCTAAGGTTTTAAAATAGCACAATAAATGGGTGAAATTGCCTCAAGAGTACAAAGGGCAAATAAAGCCTTGCCTCTGTTACTCCTTAACTGGCTTACAGCAGGTATCATTCCAGCACAGACTGTACCTTACCATGGGAAGGGAATTCACCTAAGGACTCAGTTTGACCAGGTCTATAGGAAAGCTAGATGCCATTTAAATTGCAGCCAGGTTCCAGGATTGTATAAAATAAATTGTAACAAAGAAGATCCACACAACACAGGTAGAGAAATGACACACTTCTGCAGCTTGCCAACCCAGGGCTCAAATTCATGGCTAGTAACTCAAAGCACTGAGGCAATACACAAATCTCCCACTGCTTTTCCACAGGTTCAAACCCCCTCTTTATATATATGAAACAGTCCGTGCAGACTTTCTAATGCTCTCTTTGCTCTCTTTCTCCTTTTCAAACAAAAAGTCCAGAGAACTACAGTCTGTAATGGGAGGAGTAAGAAGTCTAAAATTTGTTTGATTGCCTCTATGACGCATCAAGCTCCAGACATCAATCTCAATCTCAGTACTTACTCTCTGAATGTGCAATATATTACAGTTACCACTCTCTAAACAAAGCACAATTTATTATACACACAATTTGATAGCTACAGCAGTGATGACTAGAAGCAAAAATGTCTCCCTGCTTGAGGAAGGTAAAGTAATGTCATGCTTTAAATTGACTTCATATGATCAATGGCAGGATACAATCATCTGAGAAATGACATTCACATCCTGATCAAATGCAATCATACTGTATGCAACTGAATTTGGAAAAAGTGAAAGAAAATTATTCCCGTTACTATAATGGCGTTCTCACTTAATGTGTTCACACAAATCATCTGATAGTAGATGAATTAAAATACTTGCAGTGTCTCTACCCTTACCCTCTTAATTGTAGGTCACTCTTGGCAGCTCTTGATGCTGCAGAAATATGTTTTCCTACAAGCAGTTTGCTGAAGTTAATGGACCAAATCTTGAACTACCTCCAAATTCAAAGGGATATAATTTTTTTTTAATCAAATGTCTCTATGCTGTAAACATTTTCATCTTCATTACTGAAACAGAAAAATTCGAAGCCTAATATATTTTTCTGTATTTAAGCTTTCTTTGTTTTCCACATTTTTCTCAATAGGAGTGTGACAGTCCATTAGAATTTTGTTTCTTCACAGATTTTCATTTTGGTATTTTGGTTCCCGCATGCTAGCACCATGCTGCAGATCTGGACACAAAGAGCACCAAGAAATCTTTGCAACATTTTGCATCTGTTGAAATTTATACATCTGTGAATTCATACGCATGCAGACGTGTATATATACACAAATGTATGTATATATGTACATGTATGTATGCATATGTATATATATGTAACTAAAAATAGCCGTACATACTAACACATGTATACGTTAGTGGTGCTGTTTCTGTTGTTTCTCAGGCTTTCCAGAAAGTCAGCAATCAGAACAGAATTTACCTAAAAGATGTATCATGCCAAGTGACTTTTGGAACATCACCTATGAACTTTGTTTGTTTATTTTACACATAAGCGATTCACTTTATTAAAATCAAACACCTGATTTCTTTGGCAGCATTATATGAAGTATTGGATCCTCTCTAGATTATTTCCTTTATCCCCAGAACCCACAATGTACAGGATCCTATTTTGCTGCTAGTACTGGAACTATGATTTTGGGTTACTTTTTTTTCCACTTCAGCCAGGAGCTAAATTAGCAAGAGCACATCCCCCTAAGTATAGGTCCATAACCTCACTGCAAATAGCAGTTTAGACACTGCCAGCTGAGATCAGTGCCCTCAACTAACCAGGCTTGATGCTTTTAGACAATGGTCAGGCTGACAATTGACACTGTGTCCACTTACACACGTTGCTCAACCCATTTGTCTAGTCTGCTCTTGCCAAGAGGATAGGGCTGTTTGAGCAGGCAGCTGGCACAAAGATGAGAAGGAAAAAACATCAGGTCTCAGCTGAGCCCAAGATAGGATACCTGGTAAAGCTCATGCTTTAAAGTGATCCAAACAGACTTCAGCAAAATCACCACGAGGAACCTCCTGCACCAATGCCTTGGGTTTTCTTCCCTTTGTGAATGACTGGGCAACCTGCTCTAGGTGGCCCTGCTTGAGCAGGAGGGTTGGACCAGATGACCTCCTCCAGAGGTCCCTTCCAACTTCAACCATTCTGTGATTCTGTGACTACCCTACTGTGACACCTGTGCCTTGGGGAAAAATAAAAGTACAGCCCCATACACTAAGAAACCGAGGCAGAGCCACTTGTAGCTGCTAAGCAGGTGGGCTGCAATGCAGCAGGTGCCCTACAAGCCCATGACAATCACTTGAGCTGTCAAAATTATCTCACTGGAAAGACCATCCCCACAGGCACCCTGTTCAAGCCCCGAGCAGAGCAATGGCAGCAGCACTGGACAAGCTCAGCAGCAGATGAAAGCTCACTTGCCCCTGAGAAGTTGGCAACTAGGTAGACATGCAGGACATCAGGGAAGTCTGATGCCTGGGAACAAGAGAAATTTGTCAGCAGAGGAAATACGTGAATTCTAAGGACTTGGGGTCTGTTTACAGAGTTTTGCTTGTTGTGACCTGCAAAATCTAGGCATTACTTCCTATAAAATAAAATTAAGACCTCAGCGAGGCCTGTGTTAAGTTAAAGCACAGACTTCATTCAAGGCACTCTAAGACTGGTCTCTGACACTGTTCCTGGTTGCAAAGACCTGTATAGCACAGGATGCACTACTGTCTTCTCAGGTCTGCATCCACAGTGAAGCACCATAGCTGCTGGCTGTACATTTATCCTAGAAATCTGAATGGGCCACTAATACATCTCTGACCAGAAACTGCTAGCACTTCTGCTGGATGCTACACGACTTCTGTACAAGGAAGTGGGTGCTCTCCTTCTCTGTCCCTTGTTACTTCCACATCCAGAAAGGGAATGTTTAAAGTGTCCTCATTCCCAGTGCCTCCACACTGTCCCTCCAGGTTTAAAGAAAGACAGGAGAAAGAAGGCCATGGAGTCCTCAGTCCTCCACCGTGAGGCAAGATCCCTCTGCGCTGATGTCACTGTGCTCTTGGTGTGTGCTCAGTAAGTCAGTAATTTGTCATGAGCGTGGGCCCTATCCATACATGGCAGGCTGGAGGAGGAATGACCTCAAACTGTTTCTGATCCAGGGGGTGTTGCCAAAGCACAGTGTTTGAGTTTGATGCATGAAGTGCAGAGATATTTTCAGCTCCTGAATCACACTTCTGGCTCCACAGCTAACTTGAACTTCTCTTTAATTTTGTTTGCAATTTTTCACCTTCTGCAATCACCATGGACTCTCAGAAAAAGAAAATGAGCTGGTTAAAGAAAAAAGAAAAACAAAAAAAAACAAAATGGCCATAAATATGAAGATTTTCTTTTAATCACTTCTATTTTGTTTTCCTTTATATGTGGAGGAGTGGAGTTAAACAAATTACCAATAGATTAGTGGTGCATCACGAATGTCTGTTTTGTTTTTGTTTTTGTTTTTTTAATATGCTATTAAATGCTACCAGTGACTGTTTCCTAATGATTTTGGTGTCCAGCACAAGAATGAAATGGTCTGAAAAATGAGGCAGTACAATAGCAGTTAGCCTGGTTACAGCTATAGGAGAGCTTTGAGGGATCCAATCTATATATTCCTACAGCTAAAGCAAGAATGTTTTGCTGTAATTTTCCCGTGAAACAATATTGACTTGACCACAATTCAAAAACATAATTTGAAACTGGTCGTCATGAGAAAGCAGAACCTCATTTTACAATACAAAAAGAATAAGTTTTAATTGGCATATCCTGCCAATTACAACTGGATCACCTCTCCATCGCCATGGCCTGATTCTACTCTCAGTGAATTCAACAGGAAAGCTCCAGGAAAATGAGCAGACAAATTATGCAACCTCAGTCGCAGCTGAGCAAGTCATTTAAGCTTATGCTTAATTCCATCTCTAATCAGTAAAGCCAACTCAGCAAAGCAAAGCATGTGTTCAAGTCAAAACTGAATAGGTGGCATGCATCCTTCTAAGTATGTTTTTTTCACAGACTCACGATGTAGTACAAAAATTTTCTTCAGAGCTCATCATACTGGAAGGAGGTCAAATTCAGCTGTTAATCAAACTGTCATTACATACTTGTCTTCTTAATTCATCCGTAGATTCATTAAGCAAAAAAAAATGTGGGACATATTCTTGGACACAGACAAACATATATACTACGCACACGTTGCAGGGAACCACAGAGGCAGGATGAGGTGATGCAGAAAAGATGAGGTAAGAAGCTACCGTACGGAAGTCCCGTGCATCCAGAACTGCTGATAAGCCTCTCTCAGCCGTTTCACAGAGACAATTGGGAGCTTCCTTATTCACCAGAAGAACAGGGAAAAATCATGGGCACATCAACTCCTCCATTTCCATTTTCCCCCCATAGGAATGAGGAAAGAGTAGAAAAAATGAACACGATTTGATAAGGAATGGGGTTCTTTCCTAGATGCAATGAAGTAACTGGGCAGTCTCTGAAGTCTTTTCTTTTCCTTTAGATTTCCTTTAGTTTTAGCAAGAAACATTAATCTAACAGAGACAACTTCCAGGCAAGCATGGATCCCCAGGAGCATTCCTCGACTGCAGATGAGGGAAAGGAAAAGCCTACTGCAAACAGCAGGGCTGCACCAGGTCACGAGGAATTTGCACTAGGCCACAGGCTGCATCACTCACCTGCTGCTGCCCTTCTCCCCAGATGGAAGGGCCCTATCTACCTTTGTGTTTTGTCCTGTCTCAGAGGTCAGGAATAACTAACAAATGCCACGGGGCTGCCCGAAATCATGCTTAGCTGCCCAAGGCTGCTTCCTCCTCACTGGTCTCCCTGGGCAGAAGCCTGGCGGAGCCACAGGGAAGGAACACAGACCCCAGGCTCCACCTGTCCTCCAGCTCCTCCAGGCTGCCAAAGGGGTGCGGAGCAGGGTCAAAGACCTCATACACTCTCTGTTTGAGGTTACAATCTGTCCCTGCCCCAAAGGCACCATGAGTTGTATAGTATAAATGTTTGCAGGAATTAAACAACTACAGCAAAACACACATTATGCAAACATCTCCTCTCTTTAGAGATGACACAACATAGAGCACCAAGAGCAAACAAAACCCAAACAAACAAAGCAGAGAGGCATTGTGGAAAAAAAAATCATTTAGTGAAGAGCTTCTCTGCTCTTCTTACAGCCATTAGGACAGCGATAATGCTGAAATGGCTGGCCAGCCCTGAAAATTGGATAAACTGAGACATAGAAGAGACAAATGAAAGCAAGGAGACAGACTGAAAAAATAAGTGAGACAACAGATGGAAAGCAGAAATGCAATGTCTAAACTGCAGCTGTAATTCTGCTAGCAGCAACCACGTTTAAGCACAGTTCAGCTTGCTTTCCTGTTTTGGGGAGGGCAGGAGTTTTCTTTAAAAAAAAAAAACAAAACAACTCGTTAGCAAAATTGCCATGGGTTCTCCCCCGATAGTTTGTAGGACAGGAAAATTGTTTATCTGCATACCTAGGAGCAAAACTACGCGTCTAAGAAAGGGCAAGTCTCTGACACCCTCCGGTTCCTCATTACACAGTTGTCCTAGTACAGCTGGGGGGCAAAGGGGACCACCTCATTAAAATCCATGTCCACAACTGCAAGAGCTGTGTTTTAGTTGCTGCTGGCCAGCGGTCAATGAAAGGAATTGTTAAGAGCTCTCCCTTGGTAGCACAGCTCTCTTAGCCTCTCCCCTTTCTAGCTTGACTGTTACAATCAGACAGGAAAAGGGTCATTATTATTCTAGCAACACTTTATAGACTAATTTGGCAGTTTTTCTAGCACAGTTTTAGTAGTTTTGATAGCATGCTAGTATGGGAAAGGAGGATTTCCACATTGGCCCAAGAAACAGTTGTGGCAAGACTACCTATTTTTAACATAGTTTATTCCTAGCACTATTTCAGACACCGCATTTTCTCTCCATCTGTTGACACAGTTGTTTTGTTTCTTTAAAGACACAGTTGTCTGTCTCTTGGAGGAAAAAAAAAAAAACATCTTCAATAGCTGCAGAGAAAAACAGGAGACTAAAACCCAATCAAACAGTGGTCAGAAGGTGATGCTGACAGTTTTATGACTGAAAGAACAATTCTTCAGATGCCTCTTAAAAATTACATCAGGTTTTGGTCTCTGTGGTATTTGTAAGTGTGACTGTGGATTTTTAAAGTTCAAATCTGATATGCTCAACAACTAACTAAGATGGTTTGTTGATCTACGGAGCCTAACTGTGAACCTGCCATCAGAGTGACACACCGGTCTGCTCAGGAGGAATGCAGCTGCGAAATCACAGAGCTAGATGCAAACACTTTCTTTAGTAAAGGAAGGAAAATGTAATGACAGCACCAAGGCCAGGGGGGCGGACAACACCAAAAACTAATTAAATGATAAAAATTAAGCTCATATAACAGGACAAAACATTAAGCAATTCTTCTGAAGCTTGGGTTGTCAGGCTGTTTTCTCAGATTTTTGATGACAGATGTTTTTTCCTCATTGGACTGCTGGAGTTCTGGGTTATGATCTCCCAGGCAATCTGAAAACCTTATCTCCTCTCAAAGGCATTTCAAGCAGCTTGACAGTTTGTAGGTGGAAGCAAATAAAGCTGAAGCATGGCTGAGGTGGGACCTCTACAGATCACTACAGCAACCTCAGTTCTAGTAGGCCTGCCTATTTGCTGGCAAAGCTGCAATATGAAAACATGATACATTAAAGGTCAAGACTCCAATACAGAGCAGACTCATATGTATTGTGTTTTAATTTCTTTTTACGCTGAGAGGTGCCTAGGGACCTGAAGAGGTGACAGAAATATAAATCATGCATGACAAACTGGAACAGAAGACAAGGCTGTATCCAGAATAGGAGAGCTCTGCTGGTGCAGCTGTCTTAGCAAACTGTACTGACAGTGTGCTCCCAGCACAGGCTTCATTCGTACCAGCAAAATCACATTAGAACAGGCATGTTCTTCCTTTGACTCGAGTGAGAAGTCCTATGTAAAGATTTCAACACTGGCCGCCGCCACTAGCAGGAAAACTTACGTTCTCATTTGCTCTTTGTGGAAACGCTGAGGTGCCCCGCTCAGAAATGTTACAGTATTTCCACAATAAAAAGCAGTCTCTAGCATGCCTACCACTGGCCCCAGCTGCTGCTCCACCAGCGTTTGGGGAGGGAAGTGCCCGGGATTAGGGGGATAGCTTTAAAAAAACAACCACATTCACTACCATGATCAAAAATACAGCTGACTTATGATGTATTTTCAAGGAATTATCACCTGGATCTGTTTTCAGGAGCTGTCTGAAAAGATATTTTCCAGGTGTGTTATGTCCTACTGTTCACAATCTCCCAAGTGATTTAAGATTTTAACACCGCCATCTACAATTTTTGTAAGAGAACAGGCAGTGACTTTAACACGCCCTTGGGAAATTAAGATCCATGAGGGATCTGGCAGCCTGGTAAAAAGGCTTACCTGCCTTTGGTTTGGCAATGTTTAGAGCTGTGGTCCTTGCCCACCCAGTATTATCTAATTTCTTTACAAGGCATGCAGTGCATATTTCTGGAAGGTTGGAGCTAATCCAGGCTACTATGGTTTCCATGGACAGGAAGCTTGAAGGTTTGGGATTAAAACAGCAGGAGGCTGAAAAGAAAATTGAGGACCTAGAAATAACAACTGATGGTCCTGACGCAATCATCACCGCGGACACTGCAGCTCTTAAAAATGTAGTCAACAGCCTGAAGAATCACCTCAGATAAAAGGCTAGGTTTTGGAAGACAATGGAAAGCTCCTGCAAATATAGTTACGCGACAGGTTCTGGTATGCTTTTGCCTATGGATTTCAACCAATTCTGGACAGCATCATGTAGGAAAACACATGATATAGACAGAAGCTTGTAGCTATCTGATCTACCCCAGCATGTCTCATTTAAAGAAACTGCTGCAGGCTAGGACCTATGACAGAAGTCCTCTTCTTCCTCTAGCTGTAGAAGCTGAAGGTGCTCCTGTCCCCACTTGCTCCTTGCTGGCTGGAGGCTCATGCTTCTATTTCAGTCAGTGTGAGCACTCCACTGACCTTCAATAGCCACTGAAGCCAGCGCAGATGGCTCTGCCTACAGTAAGAAACAGAACACTTCCGCAACTCTTTCAACAAGTAGAGTGGTAGAGTAGCAATTTCCAGCTAGTTAGCAATGATGATCCATGGGCAGAGTGTTATCTTCAACCTTTGCAGCTCCATGTAAAGGCAATACCTGTCCACCACCTGAGATCTGCAGCATAGATGAAGAGTTATAGAAAAGGCATGATGGAAAGTTTCAAATTCTGTATCCCTACTGTACTAGCTGAAGAAGTAAACTTACCAGGAGCCTTACTGAATTTAAGAGCCCTAAACAACAATTAACCATGATCTGGTACATGACAGTAGACATTCCTTTAGAGCAGACAGACAGGTTTTATCCTGTAACATTGTTGTGTCAAAGTACCACCCTGATATCCTTTTGTGATGGCCAACACAACAGCGCCAGAATACAATAAAAGGCTCCTAAACAGTGTACTAAAGTGATTCCCCTCTAAACTACCTTCAACATCCCCAAAAAGGTCACTAAAAAACAATATATTTTAAAAAAGAAAATTATTTACCTTTGAAAAATGCACATGATCAGAGCCTCCTCTGAATTTAGTCACGTCTGCGTCCAAGAGTCAGGTGCCAGCTCACACTCATACCCTGTTGAAAACCTGGTTTTAAGCTGTCTGCTCTCTCTGCTGCATTCAGCAGAGGTTTAGCACAGCTGCAAGCAAAAGAGTAAAGACTGCAAGGTGGCAATTTCACCAGGGCTTGTCCCCTTAAAACCTCAAGGTTTTACTGTATGGTAGGGCTTCTGCTCAAAAATTAATAGAAAACAGGAAAATGGTAAGAGGCCACACTGACTGTGGAAAGTCCAACTGAGGAAAAACTGCCCTAGGAAAGGAGCCAAGAAAGAGCATGAGACCTAAAACACTTTCAGACAGCACAGTCAACATGCTAAACAGTGAAAGTGTTCCTGCCAGGAAAACATAATGCCACTGCTAAGAAACATAAGAAATCAAGTTAAAGGCTTCTCAAGAGGAAAAAAAGGCAGAACAAACAATAGTGATCATTCAGAAACTCAGACACAATTAAAGACTAAGAAAGAAGATAAGTTAGAGAAAAAAAGGACAGAAAAGACTCCTGCTGAATTCTACATCTCCAAAGAGTTATTCAAATTCCCACTTCAGTGTTTCCAGAGATGAATACCACAGATTCTGATTCAGGAAGTGTGAATAGATATGTTTAAATTCAGTCAATTATATCCCAAACTGTTATCGTGCCAGTCCAGAACTTTTGTGACCACCAGAAACTGCTTACATGATTTAAAAAAAAAAAGCAAGCATTCAAAGAAAACAAGCTATTATTTCTACCAAGACTACTCGATCAGAGACAAGCAGAATCAACAGACCTTAGGGGAAGGCTAGAGCCCGGCACACTGCACTTGATCTGCCCAGCTGCATGCCCTCAGGATAGGGTAAAGCACTTTTCACTGCTTCTCTAAGTATTGCTTACTAATACTCCAATCCCCCATTACTTTCAAATGGGCTTTAAAGGCGTTAAGTAAACAGAGTCAGAATTATTCGTGTTGGGGCTTCTCCTTTTCATTCATTCTGACAAATCAAAGAAATCCTCAACTTGAACTGCTGAGCTGTGTTTCTGCACCTACATGCCAATGTTTTTCGTATCATTTCATTACGACTAGTCCTGGCAACGAGCAGTAAAGTCCCCAGTGAGTTTGCAGATCATTACAGCAACATGATTAGAAAGCTTCATCCAAATATCGTAAAAGTCAATGGAACCTGGATTGAGCCCAAAGAGAAATATTTTTCCTGCTATGGGTGGTTAGCTGTACATTATGCCTCTTCTATTGATAAAAGTGAGTCTTCCCCTATGCACCAATTTTAATTACTCAACAATACAGCCTGCTTTTGAACAATAAACTGTCATGAAAGAAACCACAACCTGAAATAGAAAAAAACATGTCTTCTGTGCCCTGGGATCTATCAAAAATCCCACTGATTATAGTAACAGTTGAGTAAGACTACCCACTGTTACATAAAGGTATGCATGTACACACACAAAACACATACGTGCATTGGCTTACTGACCTGTAGGTCCCATAAACCCTTCCCTGAGAACTATGTCTACGATGAACACTTGTAAGAGGAGAGATGTAGGTCGTATGGTCATGGAGACACAGAGTCTTTCTCATCTTCTGTGTAATATTATTCTCTAAAATTTTATACATTTCCCATCTTTAAAACATGAAGAAGTTTCTGTGAAAAAAAAGTTTTATTCTAAGGAAGAAAACAAAACGTTTTAAGAATAGTCTAAGTATTTAATACAGATACAACAGATGATTCACAAGCATTACCACACCACTGAGTTTATGTAATAATTATTTGGCATGCTATATCTGTTACAACATGCAAAGTGATATTGATAATATTTCTAGCTTATACGCTGTTCTCAGCGCAGAGGGCTACTTTATCAGTAGGGCTGTAATAACTCACATACCAAATGGAAGAACAAGCTAATCCGACAAGAGTTGTACCTGAAGAGAACAAAAATCACACAAAACATTTGGGCCGGAAGCAACCTGTAACTGGGTCATTCTAGATCATCTATAATAGACACGCATCTAGTCTAGCCATGACAGACTCCACACCCTCCCATGGCAGCTTGCTCCACTGACCTAGATGTTGCACAGTAGTAAGCCCTTTCCAATATTGAACGGTCCAGCAAAATACTCCCTGCTGCAGTTTAATAGCAGTATTGTTCGCCCTTTTCTCTTCAATAACACGTGAGGATGCCTCGCCTCATTCTTTCCAACTCTTTTGGACATATATGTGAAGTTATAGCTTTGAATTACAGTCTCTCCAGACTCAACGTACCTAGATTTCTTGTCTCATACACTCTTTTATCTTGACTTTGGGCTTTTCTGTCTCACTGTGGATTGAGGTTACCTTTTGGCTCTTGATTTTATGGGCTGAAGAGGATTTGAAATACTTGCACCAAGTCTAGTTAGGAATGTATTTTATGAGGCTTGAAGTTACAAATGTGCCATTACACATCTCCTTGCTTTATAGTGGCATTTGTTCTTCTAAATTTAATATTGTCCTCCCAAGAAACATGTTGAGAAAATCATGCATACAAAACCAAGAGGCACAGTAATGAGATACCTGGAACCTAATACTGCTGTTCTTCAGGATGTGCTCCATAATTCCAGGGAACTTCCACCCAAACTTGAACAAGGAGTTTTACCTCCTTACATAAACATACGCTTCCAATTACAGATTAAGCATTGTTAGGAGTGAGGCCATATCAGCACCAAGATTATCTGAGCATTTACACAGAATATCTGAAGGGTGATGAGTACACACTAAGCTCCAGCAGCAGGACCCAAGTCACCTGCTTCCAAGCTGCTTCTGATGTGCCTAGTCAGGCTGCAGTCATGGCAATAGCACCATATACTTGATTTTTAAGTAACAACCTTCACGTGATACACATTAACGACTATGAGACTGCCATGCTCCCAACATAGATGAGGGACAGGAACATAGAAAAAGCTGGTGGTCTTCTCAACACTTAACGGATTTTGGCTGAGATGCCTGGAATCACACAGTGTGTGTGCAAGGCTTGTGCCAAAAAACTCCCACCTGTGATAGCTCTGCCAGTGCGTAACACTGACTGCTGTCAGGCTCCCTTGCTTGGAGTAATTTCTGAGCAACCCAGAAATAAAGGTTCAGGTGTACAGGTTCTCCACCCACAGCAGAACACCTGCTTCAGTCTGAACACCTGAGGATTAATGAGTATTTCCACAGTTGTGGATTAAAAACACTGTATTAATTTGGTGTATCATTGTATCATAATACACTTGCATTTAAGTAGAATTTCGGACTTTAAATCAACTACTTGCCCATAACATAAAACAAATAAATTTTACTAAGTAAAATATATGCCTAAAGAAAGTAGACTCTCATACTTCAATACTTTTTTTTCTGTTTTCACATTGAAATTGGCAGAGGGCATCCCAATGGCTCACTCCACAGTCGCTTCAAATAGCTGCAATACCATACTCATCCAACCTGTTTTCTGAATCAATAAGAGGAAGGTTTGGGTCTTCTTGTTTTTCACCACTTCAACAAACAGAGGACATCACTGCCAGGACTGCCTCTGCCTGCTGCCAGCATATGAAGCTGAAAACACGCTTAACAATAGCATGGCACGAGCAGATTATGTATTGAAGAAATAGCTGTAAGGTCCGATACAGACAGACAAGCGTTAAGCCTCCAATACGCAGCTCAGAAGACCAGCTTATTGACCATAAAATGAATTATATAACCCAACTTGTATTATGTCATCTGAGACCTTGGTTAGGCCACTACCACTTTAATATATACATATATATTTTTTGGTTTTTTTCCCAGACAACTGTCAAGTTACATTCCTTATATAATGCTGCTGCGTTGCTAACCTGAAGCATAATGACTGCGCTCATTAACAGGGTAATTACGAGTGCTGAGATCAAGAGCTGTCAGTAATTTGATTTGCTCCATATAAGGTAAAAATTTATCTTTGCTATAAAGGGAATCCCAATTGCATCTTTTGAAACAGCAGCAAAACATACTGATTTCATTGGATTAAGAGTCACAATCTCCCTCCAGCCACGCTTGTGAGCCCACGCCTCAGCAGGTGCACGGGACAAGGAGATGGCAGTGCAAATTAAACTGCTGCCTGAACCATGGCTGGATCAGGCCTTGGCATACAATCCTCTGCATCCTTAAGCAAAACAACTTGGTTCAGAAAACTGCAGCGCCTATGGCCAAATAGATTCAATGTTTTCTGTATAGAAGAAAAACCTATACACAGTAAATTTTCTTGATTTTCAGTCTAGTTTTTCTTTTTTTGTTGTTTTTGCTGTCAATTTAGCGCAGTCTGTTAAAGAGTGTGAAAAGAAATTGCCCTCAGCAGGGATTTACATCCCAATCACACAATCTCAAATTCTTCCAGAAAAAAGAGCTATAGAACTGGGTCTCCAGTTTTCAAGTAAGTCAGGCCCAGCTTCTAGATGTTGCCCGTGGGTTGTACTACTGCATTGCCAATGAAGTGCTATTTAATATATCCCAAGGTAAAGTGATACCTGTGCAATCAGGCTCCAAATATGTTACACCAAACTGATAATGACAGGACAAGCACGTAAGTCTCCAACACCTTCCTGTCCATTTACATGCAAGGTTTTTTGGTGATTTTTTTAAAAAAGACCTAAAGATCTCTTAAAGGCCTGACTGCTGGTGAACTGGGAAAGAGACTTTTTTGCTGTAAGTTCTTGCAGGAAAAAAGCAAAGGTGTTCCTTCCCCAGAGACAGGACAACACAAATAAAGCCCGGTCAGACAGCCCTGTTTGCCAAGTCTGCTAATGTAACCCACGTCCGATCCCTACACTCCGATGTACAGCCTGGTGCCAGCCGGCAGCTCGCGCCCCCGCCTTTCACCAAGTGACGCGCGTTCACAGCTAGAGCTGGGAGAAAGGTTGCAATGAAAGAGCAAATGTCCTTGTAACCACAGTGCCCCTACCCATCCCCTCCACGCTCCTGGCTGAGCACCCTCTCTTGGGATCAGCCCCCACCTTCACTGTCCCCAAGACCTTTTTTGGGGGCCACCCATGCGACTAGTGCACACTCTGCTCCCCTTCTGATGTGCTGCGAAATGATGAGCAAGAGAGCCTATTCCTGCACAATCCAGCCCAAATCATAGCTCTAAATGTATCTTCCAATGCTACTCACATATTTATAGGCCCCCATGCAGGGACATATTATTCTTTTAAAAATATTACAGGAAAATGCTGCAAGTGATCATCATAAAAAAAAGTCCATCATAATTTCATTAAAAATTAACAAAAAGAAAGCATTAGTGTTGTCTTACTAACTGGGGGGGAGGTCTTATATTATTAAATTGAGAAGGGCAGCAATGGAAGGCCTTTTTAGATTGGTGTTTCCATTCTTTCCTCCTTTGCTTGGTTCAAAAGTCCTGCATAATTAATACTACAGTACTTAATAAATGCTTATGAACCTACTACCTCTCTGCTCTTTCCGTTTAATTAGGTGATTGACTTCAGGCATACTATAAATTATAATGACAATTTAATTACTTTTTTAATGTGCACACTTAAAAGATTTATAAACAGGAGTAGAGCAGTACAGTGCACTGAAAACTAGAAATACAGTGAAGTGGAGCACAGCACAAAGTAATCCAGTCTGAAGTATCTCTCTAGTGTCTGAGCACCTGTAATGGCTGAGAGCTCTGATATCTGCAGTGGCTGGTACAGCCACAGGCAATTCTCCATTTCTCACCTGAACACCCGTGCACGCTCCTCTCAACTTTTTCTTCTGGTGTTTGGGAAACCCACTCAGTTTCACGGCAGGAACCAAAAATGGTTCCAAGGAGAAATTGGGCTATAGACTTCAGCGTGCCTTAAGTAAGGTGTTTGTAAAAATAAAAGACACTTGTTTTAAATAAATCATAAAACTTCATTCTTATTTCATCACAATGCAGTCATTAAAATTTGCAGGGAACTGAAATCTCCCAGAATATTTCAGCTGGCAGACACAAATTGACAAAGACCGCAGATTTTGTAATGCCATGAGCAGACCCTTCCTGGTTAGGAGACAGAAACGTATGTGTGAAAGTATTTCATACCATCAGCACCACACACTGCAACAGAGTCAGCTCGTCTGATATTGCTATTATGCGACCTAGGACTCAATTTCCCCTGTCACTTACATGAATGGAATTGGAACTAGATTCACAAAGCTAACAGAATTACATGCACAGAAATACATATTACAAATTCAGTACAAATCAGGCTCTATTTTTCACATCAAACCAGTCCTCAGAAAAGTAGAAATAATAAACTAAAAATGACCTTTTAAAATTTTACATAGTTTAAAATACTAAGAGAAAAGTTAACCTATCTGAATGTTCAGGCATTTCCAACCTCAGCTGGTCATCAAAAACAAAATCACCACTATTTCTGCAGGTTACGGGTCCTCAACATAGAAAGACGACAGCACTTATTTTAAATCACACTGTATGTCCTATTGGTGAAACTTTCTCATGTAAAAATGTCATTAAAATTTGGGCTAGAGGAGACGCTTTCCCATCTGGGAGCTGAATCTGGTTTGGTGTGACTATTCCTGTCTGTTAATTTAGCAGTATAAAGTACAACTGTACATTCTTGGCATACTTCCTGGGGATGCTGGCATCTCTGTAACCAGAACTGCTTTAAGAAAGAAAAAATCAAAGAGGCTGGGCAATTCACAGTGTGCTAGGAAAATGACGGGCCATTCAGTGTTTTAAGCCTCATCTATAAGCAGTGCTAAATAGTCAAATGGGAAATAAATGTAAATATATAGCCAAGGCACAATGTTATGACCATTGCCTCTGGTTTTCCTTTTTAATATGGAAAAAACAATCCCAGAGGCTCATCTCATCCACTCCCATGCCACAGGTCAGTCCCACCGCTTCCTCGCGCGCCCGTACCCCTCAGCTGGCACCGCCGGGGCCAGAGAAGGTGCACGCGGAGGAGAGGACCCCACGGTGCTGCGCGGCGGGGGAATCACGAGGAGCCGCTTTGTCTGCGGCTTCCGCTTTCAGAGCAGCAGCGCAGCGCTGAAACAATGGATCTCCTACGGAGCCGGCGTTTCATCCACCCTCGCGTACAGCCGGTGATTGATGGTGGGTCAGGAGGGCAGCAGACTTTGGGTGCACAACCCTTAAATACTTTATTAAAGATGGCAAAAGGCCATGCACTACGATAACACAGCAAATACTTCCTTTTACTGTAGTGCAGACAAATTCCTTCCTCTCTGCAGGCTGAATTTGAAGCTTTTGGTTCTCGGCTCAGAGCATGCACAAATCCTACGCTCGCAAAACGCAGTTGTAAAAAGATGCATTTTTATTCCTGAGACCATTTGATTGTAAACATTCTCACAGAAATGGGGAGTCAGCCGCGGCCGGGCTGAGATCATACGCAGTCGTAAACGCATAACTCTAGGGATTCACAGCTTCTGTAGACAGTAAAAGAAGACAACTTTCACTCCTTTTTAAAAACTGAAACTATACAGTAAGAATCAAGAAAATTTGTAAAGCTGTGTAACTGATCAGAACTTTTCACACTGAAAGAAAGGTTTTCCTGAAAGAAAAACATACTGCTTTGGTAGAACTGCAAAGTTCCACAAAAATACAAATTTTGTCCCTGGTTTAAACAAAGATTTATGAAAGTAACAGCCTTGTGAAATAACAAGATACTTCAATACTAACATTTTAACAGTAGTGTTGTACTACCTGATGAATTACAATTTAATGACATAAGAGATGAGCTGGAATGCCAGTACGCCATCACAATATCCTTCTGCAAAGTAAAACTGAAGCAACATTTAGACTGTTTTAAAATACGACGTCTTACTGTGCAAGAACTTTCAAGGTTTTGTTCCAGCTTAGAGCACAGGTGAAGAATCTTCTGCAGTTTTAAATTTTCTTCCAGACAGCCTTTGTTTTCTGTTCCTCCTTAGCTGGTTCTCTCTCTGTTTATGCACCTAAGATGTCTCTAAAACCTGGTCTAACTGCTCTGAAGTTGACAATGGGCCTTAATGCCCTAATGGGGATAAAAAGCTGTGGCCTCAGATTTTGTTTCTAAAGGCACGGGCACTCGGAAGGAATCTCCAAAGAAATCTCCAAATCAGCTGTGACAATTTCAGCTCCCTTCTCAGCTCACTGGAGCTTCAGCAACACAAGAAAACCATCTAGCTGCCCATGTACAGGGCTGCAGAAGCCAAAATAATAATAACCAATAATGAAATCATTGATTCATGACTACAACATCTAGCACTAGATCATGACTTTTCAATTTCGGAGACTTTGAGGAGTCTGTTCGAACCAAAGGGGTGAAGCCACTGAGTCGGGTTTTTGGGCAGCACAAGGCATGCAGCAAGGCAGCCGGAGACCCCGTCACATCGCCCACATTGCAGCAATACGGGAGACGTGCACCTTCCACGCGTCACTTATGGGCGCTCCACGGCAGGACAAGCAGGTGGTTTCCCTCCCAGAGATCTTACAGCAGATTACGCTACAGCAGTGGATTTGCATAATTTCAGTCAAATTATGTGTTACAAATTTCACCATAGATTTTGAGCTCAAATGCTTTAGAACTGAGCAAAATAAATGGTGCTTATGTTAAATGGAAGGTCTCAGGGTAGAGGTATCTCAACTTTCTTACTGCCCCATAGAGCAGATTACAAGTAGCCCTGTCATATTCAATTCAACAAAGTACAAAATTCAGATTTAAAAAAAGAAAAAATATTAATTAACAACTTTAATGTGTATTGAAAAGTTTCTAAAGTAGTAAAAGCTTTTGCACGGCTTATATTACCCAGAAACCAAATCTGCATATAGGCAACTTGTCCTCTGAGCATTTTCATTCCTTTTTCAGAAAAGAAGGTGAAGCTGACATTAGCATCAAACTGTGTCATATTTTTAATGCATTTTCCATACGAACTGAGAGATACTTGAGGAGCCACCATGATGTCACAGAGAAGAACATTTTGAATATAACTATTCTGCTACACCCACCTTCAGCTTGTGCCCCAGCGCTCTGTTCCCTTTGTGCATGCAGGTAAGCAGAAGCTGGCAGCTGGGGGAGGAGAGAGACAGGGAGCCATACAGAGCTAGAGGTAATTTTTTGTATGTATTTGTGAATAGACACAAAAACAAATAAATGCATAAATTCATATTCTATCAATATATGTTCTGGTACTTACTGTCAGGTAATTTATTCAAAAAAGGCTTTCCAAGGCAAACACCAATTTAAAGAAAAACCAAAATCCTTAAAGAGACAAATTCCAGTCCTGACTTATTCCTTGCCACAGCAGATCCAGGATCCCAACGGGGTGCAGTAGAAAGCAGAAGCCCCCTCACTGGGTTTTCTCTCACAAAGCCAAAAGGGAAACCGCTGTAACTAACCAAAGAGCCTAAGAGAGAGTTTCTCCAGGCTGCTGCTTGAAACAGGTCCCCTGCAAGTGGGGCCCCTCGAGCCGGGGTGGGTGACAAGCACTGCGCACGGAAACGCAGAGGCTCCACATCCGAGCCGCACTTGCACGGGGCAAGCAGAGCTGATGGTTTTGCATGCAGCATCCCGTAATGACAAAGGCTATCAAAATTACAACAACACATTGGTTTTGCTGCATGTAGTTGATGTACGTATGAATGCTCGGTTTCACTTCTCACAGTTATTCAAATTATCCAGCCCTCATGGGTCTGCAAACCTGAGCTGCAAGTCTCACGCAGAAGGGGAGTTATTAACAGCCTGCTGGTGCATCTGACCGTGAAGAAAGACTAAAATAAAAAAAGTAATGAAACACACTAAACATTTCTGAACCCCAGATTACGTCTGGCCTGGATCCAGTGGACATGTGTGATTTCCACTGACTTCCCTATCATAGATTTATCTTCTCCCAGAAATGTGATCTAAATGCACTGCACACCAGGGGCAGGAAGACAGTGGAGCACAAATATCTGTGAGAGTCACTTATTCCGTTAGTCAGAAACCAAAAATTAAAAGAACCACTTCAAATGATAACAGAATGCAAAAATTCATCACTTCCTTCAACGGGAGGGCACAGGAAGACCTTATTCATAAGTATTGATCAGTCAGAACACGTGTTGGGGTAGAAAGCTCCTGGACTCGGTTCACAGCTCTTAAATAGCTCTGTCTCTGGACTTGGGCAAATGGTTTCAATTTTCTATGCTTTTGCAAAATAGTAATAAAAATGCATACCCACCTCAAAGAATAGAGGCTTCATCAATGTTTCTAGCTCACTCTCAGCTTCTTAAGTAGACAATTCTGCAAAAGTAGAGTATCATTATTTAGGTTTGATTCCCTTTAAAAAATTTTAATCCTTTCTATTGCTTGGTTTTTACCAGGTAGGAACAATTGTGGATGCAAAATCAGCACGTCTGCCTGGAAGCTAGTCTCAGGCTCCTGCCTCACGCATACATGTACATATATATCGCTAATATTCCACAATACATACCACTGGTCTATGAATAGGTCACTAGAACACAAGCCAAGCAATGCACATCTAAATTTGAACACCGAACAAAACCGTGGGTATTTTTAAGATCAAGACTGCTTCCTAAGATCCTCATATGTTCCCAGTCCCGCAGCCTCGGTGCGCTATGTCAGAGACAGCTTTCAGAGGCACGGTGGTGTCTTCTGAATCACTGCCATTACCCGAGAAAACCCCAGGAAGTGGTTTGAATGAGAAGCTGGACCCGACTTGCGTAGGTATCAGCTGATGTCAGCATACACACAGCACAAAGCCGTAACAATAAGGACATTGTGAAACCAGGAATAACCTTCTCTTATCTCCTGCAGTTTGGGAAATCATTTCTAACCCGGTGACTACAGAGCTTAGGAACAAGTCAAATGGTTAATTATTCACTGTGCACTTTGTAATTAATCTCCATTTCAGGCCAAATCCTTCTATGCCCATAATAACATGAAGATCTCCAGTGAGGGAAACAACAGCATGAGCTTTTGGACCTCCTTCTGCAAAGCAATTCGTTTTTCCATAAACAGTTACTATTAAGCAAGGACAAAGCAACAAACCAGACAGCCATCTGTGTAAACCAATTTAAAAGGATGGTGATCTCATAAAATTTTTTGACCTAACGCTCTTCATTTAACTTCTGCCACCCCGTTCTGCCCCAGCAAATTCTGGGTTTTAGCTGGTCCTCGGGCTAGCACCGCATTTCCACTTTAGGGAAAGCCGCTCCTTGAAAGCCAGAGTGACTTCAAACCTGTGAAAAGAGCATGTCAGTGAAAATACCTCGGCATATATGGAAGCAGGACAACCTAACCAGCAGCCCACACACCACAGAGGGTGTTACCACGACAGTCTGCACTGCATTTGCCAGCTGAGCTTCCTAGAATTATGAGGTCAAGTGAGAGCAAAGATTCAGGCCACTGACTATAACGCAATTCCTGCTGAAGTGTGCTCTTTCTTATAACCCAGAGAGAAGCCAGCGAAAGCACTGATTGCAACCATATTAGAAGGCAAGATGATCCTGATAGCCTTAGAGTAAAATTCATGAATCCACATGTAGCACAGGCATCCTATACACACCCAGGTCAGCCACGGAACCTTCTGCCTCTTTAGACTTGACTCTAACGAAACTTCAGGAAAAAAATGAAAAAAAAAAAACAAGTAAAATACCTAGACGAGTGCAACTAATGAACACTCATGGCCACGACTTGCACCATATTACTTGCAGAACTGCCCATTATTGAAGTTGGCTAGTGTGCTAGGTAACAGCTGAGAGAAGGGGATATCCATGAAGGTGTTTGTAACACCACAGAAAGGAAAAACACACAGTGGTTTACAAAGGCACATGGAATACAGACATTGCAATATAAAAGAAGGTAAATGAAAAAATGTATACTCTCTTCCCATTTCCAAGTACCAGAACAACACAACAGTATATTAAATTTACTTAAGTGACAGAAGGAAGTGTTCGCTTCTCCAGTATATAAGGATGACATTTGTGATCCATGTAGCGCAGACATGGTAAAAATTACCTCCCACAGCACCAAGGCTTGTTACATTCACTCTTTTTCTTGTCAGTGTGCATTTTCAAACACTCATTACTTTACCGTGCCCCTTCTGCAATCCTTGGTATTTGTGTGCCTGATAGTTGTGTTTGCTCTAAAATAATAGCTGTGAGGCGAGGTAAGATGCCCTTTGACCCACTGCGTAATTGTACAAGTGTTTGCGCAGTAATAACCCATCATACTCCTAAAGTGACATTTCTCTAATTGGCATTTGCTGAATGCACCAGCACCCTCTGCAAACACAGCGGCTTTTTTATTGGCAACCTCTCCGACTGCCTCACTCTTCTTAACGTGGAATCTCCCTTCCATCATCAGAGAAGAACAGCCATGGTAATACTATTTATTTCATATTGTGTGCCAGCAAATATTATTAAAGATTGGCCTTAAAAGACAGAATAGTATAAACAGCTGCCTCGGGAATTCATTAGAGAAAGGGAACAGTTCTGACCTTTGAGTCCGCATTTCAGTGCCTTTCTGATACGCTCCAGAACAAAAGTTCAAGTTGTGCCTCGTTTCAGTTTGTCACACCTTGCCGTGTGTAAAACAGAGGAAAGGAATTCAGGAGAAGCCAGGCTGGGGCTGCTCTCCCTTGCCTTCAGCCCTGCCATGTCAACTGATGTTGGCACGTGCCGTGTGTTTCTTCACTTCCCTCATTTTTGTCTTGGTCACTGCTTTGAGTTCCTACCCAGCCACCTCTAACAGCTCTGCTGTTTGTTGCCACGTTACATAAAAACTCTAAAATGGCTTAGAAAACACTAAAATATCTGCACTGCCTTGGCAATCAGTTAATCCTGGGAGCAACTGCTACTTAAACAATGGAGTGCCCACATTTTCTTACCAGCCCTGGAGATTTTGTGCCTCATCCAGCAAGGCTGGAAGCAATGCACGATACTTTGTAACATACCTCGGACTTTCCATTTCTACTATACAAGCATCTTGTTATCAATTTTTATAGGGAGGGAAAATGGGAAAGGAAATTCCTGGAAAAGATTATTATTGTCAAACAAGCTTTTGATATCGTTTAAACAGCTGAAGCATTAATTTTTTGGCGGCGCTGTCAAAAGTCTATGATGGCTTCCTGGCTGCAGTGGAAGAAATAGTACATTTAGTTCAACTACAAGCTGTACTTTTTAAAAAATCCATATGAAAACAGACTCATTATTCATTTTTCTGTTAATACATGTTTTTGACCTGCAGTTTCAATACTATTTTTGTGAGACCTTGCATTCTCAAGAAAGAACTGCAACATAAAACTAACGCTTTAATAAACTCTTGTTTATATTATGGTCAAACCAGAACAAAATAAAGCTACAAATGACAGTTTTATAGGAAGTCAAGAAAAAGATTCATGTGTCTGAATACTTTAGTTACAGTATGGTAGGCATGATTATTATTTCCTGTAAAGCCCAAGTGTAGCTTTAAAGAACTGGAAAAAGGCAACTGTGGGAGTGGAGCATGGATATCACTCAGGCCTCTGAACAGTACCTATTGAGTATATGTAGCCATAAAATTTGAATGCAAAATTCTCATCAAGTACTATGGGAATTTTACCCTGGAACAACAGCAAGAAGTGGCCATGGAAAATCTGTTTGGATTCTTCAAAATACTACCATGTTGTATTTCTGTAAATATCTCCCCTTTTGGTAAAAAGTGCCAAAAAATTTCAGGAAGAGAGTTTGCAATGAGACAGACAAGAGAATGACCTTTTTAAAAAGTGATCGTAGAATCCCAGAAATTAGATCAAAAATGAAATGGCCAAAGTCTATTAGATCATCTCATACCCAAATAAGAAAAATCTTTGTGGTATATTTTACAGTGTTTTGTCCAGGTCACTTTTGAGTTACTCAAACTCATCAGCTCTTCTGGTTTCCATCAGAAGAACAGGCCTTCAACATAATGATTTTTTTTCCCCAGTATTTGAGCTAATACTCCTTTTACTCATTTGCACCTTTTTACTCCTTTATACCTCTTTGAGACTGCTATACTCTTTTAGGTGATCATGCTTTTGATGCTTTTAACACTATATCTAATTTAACAGCAATCAAAGTAGAGAATACTAAACGAAAAAGAGCAATTGATCTTCTGATTTGCAGCCCTGCTCCCGCTGTAACCAGCAGCAAATTTCCGGTGGAATGAGAAGTGAGTTCTTGGTCAAGAATCAAGAGTGTGAAAAAAAAACACCGTCCTCATTGAAAGAAAGGCTGCATTTCATTAGCGCGTTACCTAAGCTTTGTGGAGAATGGAGATCTTCAGCCGTTTACTGAATGTGATGCTCTATGATCTGGTTACACTAAAAAAATCTGGTTAATCTTACTTCTCCCTGCACATTGGTCAAAGAAGGCTTAAAGGGCTTCGTGTCTCCTAGTTGCCATAACCCCATTTCTTTCTCATTCCCAAGTTACAGACTTCCACCTAAGGATTTCTGCCTGGCCTTTGTACATGGAAATTGAAGCCTCTGGAGTGGGCAAGGGGTTTCACACTGCAGGTTGACATCCTACCTCCCAACAAAGGGACAGCAGATGTCAGGACCTCACAGACTGACCTCTATCACCTCTGTCCCCAAACAAACACAGTCACAATGCAGCACGCAGAGCAACATCTCTTCAGAAATGTACATTCGCTTCACTGGCTAAAAGTATAAGTAAGTATAGAAGAAGGAAAACTGCCAGAGTCTGTTCTTGAGCATGACAGAATAAGTTTATGAAAACAAAATGACTACCTGAAAAGCAATTTTTAACTTAGTCGCTATTATTCCTAACCTGCAGGGTAGCAATTGCCAATCGTGCTCAAGAAGAAAGGCTAGACAAGTTTCTGGAAAACTCCTCAATGCTAAAGGCCAGTCTGAGAAGGGACAAAGTCAAGACATGAAACTACAGACATTTAGCAAACACCTCAGCGATCTTGAATTAGTGCCTTGTACCGCACTCATTAGCGATTTGCAGTACCACGTAAATCCTTCACAACGATGCTGTTTTTGAAGTACACCTGCACCGTCAGGTGTCCTGACATTATCAAGGCTCCAGAGGATGTCAGTGTGGGGCATCTCTTTCTCACCTCTTTTACACCTCATTTCCAAGCCAACCTGAACTCCCTGCAAAGGGCCAGGATCTGTCTGGGGAAGATTTCAACCTGGGTTGGAAGGGAGCTTCTTCCCTCACTGTCTCCTTGGGGACAGGACTTCTTTACCCAGAGTAACCCTGTCCCTAACCTGCTGCTATCTCCGGGTTCACGTGCAGCTTTGCATCTGAGGAGCGGCGTCTGGTAGGAGCTGCGCGGGCTGGTACCAGATGGGCTGAGTCACTGGCAGCACACAACTTGGGGAGCCATGTGAGGTCCTGCATGAAAAATGCTCACTTTGTGGCACTGAAGAGAAATGCTGCCAAGAGCAAAAATCCCTGCAGGAGTTACCGCGCTGTGTATACACGGGAAACAAAACAGGAGACAAAGAAAAGACTTTGCCACAGCTTATTGGAATTGCTGCCAGGCTACCGACATAAAGGAGGTGCCTTTCCATCCCTCACAGCATACAGACTTCACTTGCAACATCTTCATTCTTTCTTCTTCCCCACGTTCAAACAAATGGGTGTATTCCTTCCAAACTAATTATATTCCAGGGCAACATTTACAAATCTGTTAAGTTACTGACAGCCTGGTTCTGGATCTCAAACAGTCTTATGAAAGTTGCTGGCCGCTTGCAAGAGGAAGGGCTAAGCAGATGAGCAGAGGTTTCAGGACCGGGGCCCTCACGGACTGAGTGTGCAGGAAGCGTTGAAGTGTTATCTGAGCCCATTCATTCACAGTATAGTACAGACCATGTCATTAAAAAAAAAAAAAAAAAAAGGTGGAATGCTCTTCATTGGTCTTATCGATTGGATTAAAAAATAAAATACCACAAAAATGAAATACCAATTTTCTTTTTTTTTTTTACTTTTCCAACTTTTCTTTACACAATACTTTCCCTGAACTATTTCACTGCATTGTTTTTCTTCCTCCTGGCTCTTTATTACTCTGCTCACTACGAACATCAGCAATGTTTACGAGTAACTCCTCATTTTTCCCTGCAGTCAGAATAAGGGCTAACCCATATTTTCTCCATGACACCTGAAAAATCAAGAAACAAAATCCGAAACAAACCTGTGAAACTGTCCAAGCCCCTCCCCACACAAGACGACCAAAACTAGAGTTTTCTTGTATCTAGGAACTGGTCCAATGATTTCAACGGGGCTTTACAGAAATAGAAAGCCCATCTTGAGAGATCAAGTATTTATGACCATAATAAGATGAGTTTGAACTAACACAACACAAAGATACTACGTTCCCTGAAGCAGTGAAATCACTGCTTTGCCTCGTATTTCAGAATATTTTTACAACTTACAGCCAGCTCACTGCAGCAACGTCTCTCCAATGGTACTCTTTCTGTGCCGTCACTCTTCACGCAAAATACTGCTGTCAGAAGGGAGGGCCACGGGCAAGGCGAGCTTCGTATCAGCTTTGCAGTTCTTCCCAGGCAAGGCTGCCACTTTGTTATCAAGAGTATTTAGGCACTAAGAGTCCAAACAATACAAAACCATAAAAATACTGATTCCCTGTTAGTGTAGCATGACCCTCACCAAATACCAGACGACACAGCAGTTGTACAGAGTGTGCAGTCACAGATGTAACAGGTAGGAGAGAAATGAGTTGCATCGCACCTTTTACTTTGGCTGACGCATTCCAAAAATTGCGAGGTGAAGCCCCTGATTTTACCGCATCCGGTTCGGTTTCTGTTTTCTCCTCCAAAGTAAGATAACTGCAGCCCCCTGCCCACTGGGAACTGGTTGCATGCTGAAACCCCAGCGCGTCTGACTGGGGGAGGGAGAGGCCTCCTGCGGAGTTACTGCGAGACCCAGCAGCGGATGTTTGGACTTCACTGAACCTGCACGGTTCCTTGCTCACGACACCTAGTTATTTTAACTGCCCAGGTGAAACATCTGGCGAGCCGTTCTCCAGGACGACTGACAAGATTTGAAAGTTGGCTATCAAATACACGAAGGCTCTTCCAGAAAAACACGGCTTTCGCCACCGCGGCCATCACTCCTCAATTAACGCTGTGCAAGCAGAACTTCGTGCCTGCATTTAGTCACCTAAGTCAACAGGGCGTAGGCGTACGGACCTAGGCATCCACCTGGCATGAGCTCACCACCTGGTCAGCACCTAAATTACTGTTTGTCCCCAGCACGACGTCCCCGTCACGGCACGCAGGGAGGCACCTACAGACACTGCCACATGTCAGCTTGGTCTTCATCCCTCGGCCGCGCACACAGCCCCAGTGCTGAGCACCAGGAACCGATAAGCCACTTGCAAACGCTGTTTCCTGGCAAACTATGACCTGGTCCGAACCATTTTGAAGGCCCATGGAGTGTTTCTGGAAACTCGGTGATGCTGAGCTTTTGCACAAACACTGTAAATGAAAGCTACCCAAAAATATTATCACTACCCTAACATATAATCGCTGTAAAAAGGGGGGAAAAGGAGGTCAATATTAGCCAAAAGATGCTAACGCATAGCTGGCTGTAATGATTCCTAGAAAGCTGTGGCAAATAATACCTACAGCAACATCAACTGGTTACCAAGCTTTACATTTTCTAAGCACAGTACCCCAGGAAAAGTCAATGAATTGCAATGCCAATGAGTCAAGATTCATCAAGCTTAACCTTTTACAGATTTTGAATTATATAACCAGTTTGTCTTGAATCACAGTCTTATTGAAGTGACTGTAAAAAAACATTGTATAGAAACAAAGGAAGAGTGTACTCGTAAATCACTTTTCAGTGAAAAC
This sequence comes from Chauna torquata, assembly GCA_013399475.1. Lineage (NCBI taxonomy): Eukaryota > Metazoa > Chordata > Aves > Anseriformes > Anhimidae > Chauna > Chauna torquata. Next base: position 157,801 of record VXAL01018550.1, read on the forward strand.
CTTTTAATTCCCTCCTCTCCCTTGATTTTCCAAGCCTCTTTTTAATTGCCGCTTCTCTTCCTACAACTTCTGTTGAATGCAGTTCTTAACCAACGCTCGACTAGCCGGAGAGCGGACTAGGAAACTTGATTCAGACCCAGTGCTTACGCTGCATCAGGCATCTGTCTGCGAGGAAAGGAAAGGTATACATAACCTGCATCCCCCAGAGCGAGGGCATCCGCGCTACAGCAGCACATACATTGCTCCTGAAGGCAGCTTTATATAAGCAGTGTCAACAAATGCACAGACTTCAGTTAAGTAGCTCAAACAGGAAGTCTGGTTTCATTCATTAACTGCGACCGCTGGGGTAGTACACGGGGAGGAGGAGACACGCAGCAGACTTAAAATGAAGCTCCCCTTTTCCCTCTGAAAGTTTTCAAGTCTCAGCATCCAGCACAAAACACTTTGTGTCATCACCTGAGTGAAAAACAACAGCAGGCACTGAAATACGTAAGAGCAGTGTGAGGCTTTCAAACCACAGACTATGCAGAGAGGGCCACCTGCCAACAGGAAGAAGTGGTGAGGAGGAATTTTGATCCAGCCACTATCCTCCCTCAGCCAAACAATGCCGTGTGATAAACAGCATTAAGGACTTTTTTAATCATCAGTCACACTGAGAGCATCCATGTCTGTCATTTTCATTCCCTGGTTGCCAGGAGAAGGACCGGAGAGACTTCTGAGCTAGAGTTCACAAAGAGCTGACCTCGTATTTCCCACCACAGCCGTATGAAAAGCACTAAGCCCGGAAGAGACTGAAAGATCCGGAGAAAGAGAAGAAGAAATGACAAAGTGCCTCACTCCGGGGCTGGCTCAAGCTGCTAAATTCATCACAGGTAACACTCACAACAATCTCGTGACCGTCTTGCAGCCTCATTTGACGTGTTAGATTCCGGCAGAAAGACAGAGGGGAAGGAGAGAAGGGGGTAACCCAGTATCTGCACTCCTTCTTTTCATAATCAGAGGCACTGATGAGAGGCCAGGAAACGAACCACGACCACCCGCCCAGCGGGTCACCGCGGCAGGTGCGCCCCAGCCTTAAAACCAGGGAAGCCCCCCGCCCCTTGAGCCTCGGCGCTGCCGGCCCCCGGACACAGCACCCCACGCCACCGCGCTGCCTGCTCGGTGACAGCCACCCGTGGGGCTACGCCGGGCTCCCCCCACCGCCCCCTGCAGCACAAGGCACCGGGCCGGCCGCGGGCGCCGAAGCGGCACCGGGCGGGGGACGCGCGTCCCCGGCAGCGGCATCAGCCCCCCCGCAGCGGCAGCATCAGCCCCCCGGCGGCGGCATCAGCCCCCCGGTGGCCCCGGGCTCACCACCGCCCACCGCGGAACCCCCGTGCCTCCCTCCCGTGCTCGGCCCCCGCCAGCGGCGCCGGGCAGTACCTGCATCACCCAGCACGGGCGGCCCGCATCTGCCGTCGTTCAAGGAACTGAACGGCCCGGAGATCCCCGCTGTCCGTTATCCGGGGTCACGGACAGCAGCCTAACAGCAGCCGTGACTCCCATCAATCATAAGTCACTCACCGATAGAGTGTATGGTAGGAGACCTACTGATGTAAGCTAGTCACCAGAGAAAATACCCACTGATGACGCATATCCAGGCACAAAAATAGTTACAGGGCCCCCAAAGGGATTATTCAACAGCCTACATTTAGATATTCTTACAAGAGACCCGCAGTCAATTTGCTGCTATTAGATGGCTGGGGAACGCTGAAGTTTAAGTTTCCTCAGCAGACGTAACCACAAATAGCTGGTTTAAATAAGCTCCTGCAATTACTAGCTGTTTTGTAAATTTTAACACGGCATTATAGGGATTAAGCCTAAACAGAACCACTGGCTATAAACCGCTGTATAGCCTTTGCTTTTACTACTTACCGATTCCTTCAGCATACTTACTGATGCCTTCGGTACATTAACCCACAGTGAAAACAACAATACAAATTAGTTCACAAATGCTCGAATTCAGCCCCTTGTGCTGCGCCAGAGCGACGTTTGCTCTCAATGAAAGTACCCGTAGTGTGAGGTGGGGTGGGACCTGGTGGTGGCACTTCAGTACTATCTTCATCACCTTCTTTGTAAAATACTTTTGGCTTAATTTTTAGCCCTCCTTGGCACTTGCCTCTCTTTTACTCAAAAAAGATCCAAATAATTAATCTTTCTTGTGTAAATCAAAATCATGTAAAGGTGAGTTAACAACACCACGCACCTGCTTTGAGCAGGGGCTAGACGGATGACCTCCAGAGACCCCTTCTAGCCTAAGTTACTCTATAGGTTTGTGTAAATGGATTTTTTTAGTGTTCATATCTAGTTAAAAGCACGATCCTCTAAATTAACCAATTAACTGATAATCCCGCAGCAATCCTGCCCCCTTCAGCAGTTTCAGGATCCTCCACCCGCCCTCACCGTACGCAAACTTAACTGGGATGTAACTGAGCCTACTAAAACCGCTGATGGCAGAACACGTACCGTGCCATTCTGGCAATGCTAAAATCCGCATTTTTAATTGGCTCATTTGAACATCTAAGTCCCTTTTCAGAAGTGCTTTTGGTGCTTAGGAGTCTAAAAGTTAATGACTTTCTGTCGCATATTTATAAGCTAAATATAGGAAAGTATTTTCTGACTCCGATGCCTACTTCATTGACATGCTTTTGGAAAGCATTACCTAGCCAAACAAACACTCAAGGATTTACAGTGTTTATCCTGTAAAGCAGGAAGAGAAAGGTCCCAGGCTACCAACTCCTACCTCACTTTCCTCATCTATGATAACATTATTAAAAATAACACCGACCATTATTTTTAGCACAGCTGCTTTGCAAAGCCCTCGCGTTTCTCTCCTGCATGTGTACGCTGGCAGTCCACGTGGCCCAATTTAACAGCGGAGAAGAAATATTCATTGGTGCCCTCCAGCCGGATACCCAACAAGCGTGCCGCCGACACCTGGCGCCGGCCTCCCTTTCCCCCTCCCGCCGTCCCGGGGGCTTTGCCCGCGACGTGCCGCCGCGGAGCAAAAGCACAGGGGCCCCGGGGCTCCCTGCCGCAGGAGCTCTTGCGAGCATCACGGAAACCGGGAGCGGCGGCGGCGTGGAAGACCCCGCGCCACCGAGACCCTGCGAGGTACCGGAGCTCGCAGGCTGCGTCGGCAAGACGACCCGCAAGGCCTCCCGTGAAACGCGCGGGGTCCCTCACCTCTCCGCGAGCGGGTGCCACAACCCGCCCCTGGCCAGCAGTCCCGCAGCAGAGGAGCCACCAGCGAGGCGCTGTCACGCCCCGAAATCAGGGCAGCGCTCGCCCGCCGCGGGAGCGCCGGCGGCCGGGACCC
>VXAL01018550.1:161279-209432 GCA_013399475.1 Chauna torquata
GGCCGGCCGGGGCCGCCCGCAGCCGCGCACGGAGGGGAGCGCGGGGGCCGCGGCTCAGCGGCGGGACTGCTCGGGGCCGCGCTGCCCATTCCCGCGGGCTCCGTTCACACGCGGAGGGAGGAAAAGAAGGCGGCCCGCTGCCCTGCCGCCGTGCCGGACGCGCGGCTCTGGAACGGCCGGGAAGCCCGGGCTGCTCCCAGCGCCCGGCTGCCGGCAAATTCGGCCTCCCGCACGCTTCCGCCCGTGGAAATGCAGAACGGGTTAATCCCGGCGGCCACGCGTTGTGGAAGGATTCCGGTGCTGGGTCTGCAGCGCCTTACTGCGACGGTACAGCTAACGTTACTTGCATCCGCCCAGCAAAAGGATACCACAGAGCGGGTCAATACTCATTAGGGGGATGCAACCCAAACCTCCAAGGGGCTAGCTGAACAAGGAACAGTCAAAACCCTTTGTTTGTGTACAACAAGCATTTTACTCCGTTTGGAAAGTGGAGTTTTTTGGCATGGTTTACCTTTTTTTTTTTTTTCCTCCCAACAGCTGTCAGTTCTGTCAGCTCCCATACAGTAGACCTAACAAGGCTGGTTTGTGCAACTGCTGCTGGAAGCCAACAGACTTTTCAAAAGCCTGTTTTCCTGCAACACAAAGGAACCCAGCAAACCTTGTGCAGAGTAGGTATGATTGTGGGGATGTGACAGCTGGGCAGTGAAGGTGCTATCTGTTGGGTAAAAGGAGATGCGGAAAAATAAGGGTCTGGCAGGAACAGCTCTTAGTGTTCCCACTAGCCAAAATGTATTGCTTTTCAATACAAGGAAACAGAAATGAAGACAGGCAAAGGACAGAAGAGGAATCGCAATGATAACTGAACGTACCCAACTAAACAAGTATAAATGAATGCAGAGATGCCCTTGTGTAGCAATGCTTCACGATGGTTTTCTGAATTGAAGTATTTGAAGCAGTAAGCAGATGAATTCTCTCGCTGACCCAACAGCATTCTATTAGGAATACAAATTAATGGGGTGTATGGATATCATTTATAAAAATAGAAAGATGACCAGCTTTCCAAGCAGACAGTAAGAGAACACCCCAAATAAGCGAATTATTTTTTAAAAGTTTCTGCAACTTTTGAAGCAAGGGGCAATCCTGGAATCGATGTTTGTCTCACTGAGGATGGAACAGCATGGAGCATTCAGTCACTGTGTCATACAACATTAGACAAACCAGGACACTGATGTCAGAAACATAAAAATAGTTATACTATTCTCATTTTGCCTGCACATCAATTTCTTAGGGCTCTTCTCATAATTCTAGCATTAGCAAAACAGGTAACTGATTACAATTGAAAAGTGAAATTCAGATATTATATAAGTAGAGACTTCTGAGGCTACATAATGATTTTTTTTTTTATATTTGAAAGTATGAACCATCAAACTGAGGAAGTTGTTTCCTACACACCTGGAACCCAGATTTTGAAACTAGCACTTGATAGCAATAGTCTCTTCTGCAGCTGCAGCAAAAGGATCTGAGAGTTCTTCATTTCTCTGTATTCAGTTTGGATCTGTTCAGTAACTAGCTCATTCACAGCTGAATGACCGTACGCTGAGGAAAATGTACTTTCCTATTCCAAGATATTAGCTAAAAATACTTTTAAGATCCATTCTTCACCAATATTCTTAAAATCAATTTTCAGAATACAGCGATGAAAAATAATACAACTGCAGCAGTCTCCGGAGTCTGCTCACATTGTAGGTATGCCACTAGGCTTTAAGGGACCAGACAAAGTTAACCATCAAAACACGATGGATTTATTCTTGTGCACAGTAATGAGAATCATACCTAGGAGTTACTGTAAAGCTTTTTGTTTCTTGGCAAAAAATGACAACAATGACTGCAAACAAACTATTCTGAAATCACATCCATTTCAGGTTGAAGTTTCATTTCAGATCTGCACAAACCAGCTTTGATTGTTCACAGATGCTGACGATAAAAACTCGATTTTGAGCGTATACCCACTTGTAACTCCACCTGGAGTGACATAGAGACTGACTTGGGGATACAGAAAGCGGGGAGCAGAGACGGGCAGCAGAGGAAACACGCTCGCCCTCTGCCACCATCATCCCAGTATCCACTCGCAACTACTACAACCTAATGCAGGGTTCACGTTCAAACGACCGCACGTACAGAGGCCTGCTGAGAACACGACCTGCATTCAGTACAGCCAACTGCTATGATTAAAAGACAGGCACAAATCCACTCGAAACTTCTCAAAATCAAAGAACTGTTGCTCCAGCCTGGCCGATGTCGCTCGTCTGCCCCGAAGCAGAACGGCGTGTTTGGGCTGCTGGGAGGGCAACCGGAGAGGACGGGTGCCACCACTGCGGCACCGGCTGGGACCCTTCCTTCTTCCCCACGCCAGCCGCATGCTCCTGCCAGTCTGGGCCACTGCCGCAGAGATAAGAGCCGCGCTCCCGGAGCCACGGGTGCTTCAGCCGCTGTTGCCGACAGCTTCAGCCCAGCAGCCCCGCCAGCACGCGGCGCTTGCAGGAAGGGCAGGGGGAGGCGAGGGCAACGTCCCGACCACCGCGTGCAAAGCAGCGAGCCGAAGCCCAGCTTCCCGCATCCTGGCTGCCGCCCTGCCGCCGAGCTGGGCTGAAAGGGGAGCTGGCCCTGCCGGCAGTCGATGTAGCTCAGCATTCGCTTGCTGATCAGGCCCATTTCTCCATTTCTCATATTTTTCAAAACGTTTGTCCATCTTTTCCGTCCCAACAAATGATGCATCTTAAAATCATGAATGGTTTCCTCTAAAAGAGGTTGCTTCTTTTCCTCTTGCAAGAATTTTTCTTATTACTCAATAATTAGGGAAAGAAGACAAGGATCAAACCCAGAACGCATTCTTCAAAAAAATCAAATTTATTGATAAAAGCACAACCGCTAAATCACATTGCTTTGCCTTTTTTTTTTTTTAAAAAAAAACAACATGTGACACAAAATCTTAAAGAGACTCTCCAGAGATTTTACCTCAAATGACGGTGCATTTCATAAGTTACACTCAAATTCCTTTCTTCCCGGGACTCCCTCCAACCACCTGCCCCCATTGTCACCTTTGGAATACGTTAAACTAAGGAGCTGCATTACCTTGCCTATTTGGCCTAAAAAGAGGAGGATTTCTCCCTGCTGTTATTGGAACGAAATCTTCTGGGTTGCTTATGCTTGCACACTCCTTAATTTGACTCTTTCTTCACTGACGTACTCTTTTGTTATGAAAAGTTAAAAAGTTCAGTTAGCAACAACCTGACTTCTTAGCTTGTTGCACAGGCCTCTGGGCTAGTTAATCAAGAAATTCAAGGACTACAACATGTGGCAGTGCTTCAACCACATTCGATATTAGCTGCTGTTAATAAGCTTAAACAAAAAATGCCAACATACACTTATTTCTTATTTTAATTATTTATAGCATGCACAAGCAGCCTATCTGTGAGCAATTGGACTTACCCTCTAAGAGACTTCCTGCCGCGGTGCTGCCAGTCTCTCAATGCAACTGTGGCCATTCCTAATTAAAAAAATAATCTGCCCTAGAAGACCTCATTGAGTGCCAGCCACGAGCACTGGGGTTGGGTAAAAACAAATCACCACAGGCAGAGTGCCAGCGTTCCTTCATGGAATCCAAAGAGAATGATGATTTCCCCGCAGCAAACGTTTTGCATAACCATTTGACACACTTTAATTGATCTCTGCTATAGCACAGTAGTAAAAAAAAAAAAACTCAATTTCTATGTATTTTCAGCAAGTACTTCATGTTCTGTTGATTTCCTTCTCTCTGTATTTGGCTGACTTTTTGCATCAGTTGTGCAGCTTCTTACATGCAATCATCTGCCCTTCTTTTTTTAATTTAGGGAAAAGTCCTCTTCATTATCTCTTCTTATCAACCCAGACCCATCCTTCAAAGACAGCTTTAAGACTACGATCATCCCTCAGCTTGATTTCCGTCATACCCGTATCAACTTTACCAGCCAAACTCAAGTTACTTCCTTCTCCACCAACCTACTCTTATCAGGACACATAAAACCAGTTTTTAATGTTTAACATTTACTGTACTATACGGCTATTCAGGCATTTTCATAACCGCAGGAAAAAAATGTGGAAAATCCCCACTCTGTGCTGAGATATTGATCAATTTTAAAATCCATTGCAAGATCCCACAGTCAGTGTCATGGAGTCACTTCAGTACCTGACAGCAGTGTAAACATCAGCACATTTTCATGGGCAATCACAGCCATCTCAATTATCTGAGCACTGCCTCAGCTATCAAAAGGACAGCCTGACCTAGTGGACAGTCAATGTCTTCCTATGTGCTAATGGTCTTAGAAAACCTATGCAGATAAAGGAAAGCTCTTGGGTGCTCCTGTATAGAAAATTTCTCCTTACATTTTTGTGTTTGAAATGTGAGAGGTGAGATGCTCCCCGCCATGCAGAACTCAGAGGCTTTGGGGGGCGGGTGGGGGCTGGGGGTCCTGGCCCCATGCCGCCGAGCGGGAAGGTGAGCTCCCAGCCCCCTGCAACCTTGGGCTTCAGCCGCTGTTCCCCAGGCTTCCAGAGAACTGGATGCACATTCCTCTGTGCACACAATTTACCTTAAGGCGCATGAGCTCCCAAGTGACATGGGTATTTCACAGCTCTTGAAACTCCGCTCGACCACCTACCATTTTTTGGCCAGTTGGGCTGACCCAGAAAAGCAAAGAGCAATGACAGCTGCTGCAGGAAGGAAGGGGAGAGAGCAGTGCGTGCACTGGCCCTGCTCTGCGCACGAGGACATGACCTGCGGAGCACAAAGAGCTCGCTCTGGCATGCCCTGGAACCTGCTCTGCCATGGGGAGGGTGCGAGAAGAAAGAAGAGGGAAGGGCACATGGAGAGAAAGAGTTTCAGACTCGCAGTGCAGTCAACTCCCCTAAATTTCATCTCTCCTCCTTGTTCCCCAGTTTCCGAAAATAACCTAAACAAAGGCAAGAACTGCAGAGGCAGGGAGCCTTAAAAGAGCTGCAGTTCAAAAATACAAAAAGGTGGCAAGGGAATTAAACAAAAAGACACGTTCCTTTTGGAAAAGAACAGTGACATCTTTCAGCGTGGTGGCACATCAGCATGGATGTAGGTCGGTACCTGGAACCAGGCTGTCAGGTCCTGGGGGCTGGTGCAGGAGGCACAGCAGAGGCGTGCAGGGAGGGGACGGGAGCTCTTCAGCCTCCCCCTGGGAGGTCTGGGCAGGCGTGATGATGCCTTGGCCTTTCCTGCCCTCACATGTTGCAGCCCAGTGAATGGCTTCCATCCCTTTGTATGCCTAGTATCAGAAGATGCTTGACATTTTCCCTTAAAAGTAAAAGCGCCTTAATGTGAAAAACATCTCTTAATGACTAAGAAGAGAGTCAGCAGCGAGCATTTGCACCCAAAGAACTCAGTTCCTCCCACAGTAAAGCAACCTCCCAGAAAACTGATTACAAACAAATTAACAAACAACTAGTGTGTCTATCAAAAATAATTGCTTTCCCTGTAATAGGAAATACCATTAAGGTCCCCAGGTAAGCTCAGGTCCCCATTCATTTACCATAAATACATCCATCTCTATCGTAAGTACTATTGCATACTGCAGAGTATTTCAGGCACCACTGTCCAGTGAAAGCCATTCCCTTTCGTGTAAAAGAAACCCGCTATTAGAAACAACATGTCTCTCCAGCCTTCACATCCACAGCCGCCTTCTCCTTCTTTGGAGGAGAACAGCTAGCAGTGCCACTGCTCACAAAACAACTCCTTTCAGAGAAAGAGTGTTTCTCACCTTTGTGGTTCTGGGGCAAAGTTTAAAAACATGATTGTGAGTACAGCCCAAGCACGTAGAAAACAGGAAGCAGACATGGCAGAAACCATTTAGAGGCTTGGGGCTTTGGGCAGGGTTTAAATCTCCTAAGTCTTCATCTTTTTCTCTCTTTCATGCTTAAGTAAGGATTTTCAAATATCACAGCTAGCAGTGCCAATGACTTGTTCCACAGCAATCTTCTTCAGCCTTCTACCATGATGAAAGTCACCACAAGCTGAGAAGACATCCCCTGGCGAACGGTGGCCAAACTAAGTGGTGAACTAAGTGGGCCAACCTATGCCTCCTTAAGAGAAGCTGCAAAGCAGCTGAGGGAGAAGCATTTTGGGGAGAGAAGCTGAGCAGAGTGGGAAGGAGGCAGCTTCATGTGGCCTTAGCATCTTTTCCCAGTGGAGCAGAGATTGAGAAGGAAAAACACCACAAGCCTCTCATCTTCTCCAGCTTGCCACAAAAAAAGGGATGTATTTTTCAGTAGGATCTGGTGAGTCTGACACTGAACTTAGCTCAAGTAACATGAAAGGTTAATGTTTAGGAACAAGGTAGGTGGAGAGGAGGAGGAGGAAAGAAGACATTTGTTATTTAATGTAGAGTTCATTCAGAAGCTGCTTTTCACAGTCAGAACCAAAATTTCCATTCAGCTATTTACTGCTGGTAGCCTAGATAGCTTGAACCAGTGAAAGAAGGGGGATCTAGAGGGAGCCCTTATCCCTGCCTGCCTGACAATAGCTCTTCCTCAGGTAACTTCGAAGACAACCAGACACATTTCTCTGACTGCCGGTCTTTAAAATGCAGGACGGGCAGTTTTCCTGTTCGGAAAACTGAATGGCGGTGGGATGTTCCTCCTAGGGGAGGCAGGTGCCCCCGCTGCACTGCTCTCCGAGGACAGAGGGGGCAGTGGCCCAAGCCCTGCAGAGAGAGACAGAAGGAAGAAAACGTTGAAAATTGTTACGGTGTTTACTGCCAGCAGCGCTCAGGCGCGGTACAAGCTTCAGGGATATTCACACCGCACTAGGCTTCCCACCGAGGCGCGGAGAGCCGCCGGAGAGATCTGCCTCCAGCCACCGACTGCGATGCCTGCAGCAGCCTCCAGGCATGGCCCCGCTGCTCCCCACCAGCCCCCAAAGCCTCCTCGTGAAGAATGGCACAGCCCCTCGATGCTACAAACTTAGCAGCCGCTATTTGAAATTGGCTGGACTGGCGTATCAAATTAATCCATATGTTTTCTATATTTTTTCTGTTCACGTCCGTCTGAATTCTCCTCCTTTGCAAATCTGATATTCTCTCCCACTTTATGTATTATAATTTTCTTGCTCTGTTTTGTCTGCACTACATCTGAAAACAAATTTTCCCTCACGTGCACCAGAGCATCCTCTCTTTCCTGCTTTGTGCTCTTCCCAGCCCCCTGTTGTTCTCCGCTGGCCCTTCTGTCTTTGCTCTGTTTCCTCTCTCTTCTCTCTTCCTGGCCTTGATTTCTCTCCTCCTTTTTGAATTCTTTGATGTTTCTTGGTGCTTTCTCTTCATCCTTCCTGCCAAACTGAATGAGGTACTCCACCGGGAGATGCTCACCAAGAGCAGCTGGCCTGGTCAGAGGGATACGTTGGGCCAGACTCCTACACAGGCTCCCGTCGCCTTGCCCACTGCGCTGTTTGCTGGAATGAATCTTGCTCTTCATTCAGGGTCCTGTGTACAGCCCTTTGTGAAAAGTCAGGAAAATGAAGGTGCCATGTAATTTGAGAAGCATGTGCTAATTTTACATCCATGTATTCGATGAGCTATGCCTGTTTTTCATTTGGGGGGCTGTGCAGAAACCAAAAACCACGAGGACGACAAATCTGGGAGACTGCTGAATGCAGCACTGGCATGTGGCTCGGGCCCCCCTTGCTGCTCTCCCCTGGAAAGTGGCTGCTTCAAAGCAACCCCTCTTGCCTTCGCAGTTCTGCCGCCCCGAGGGTGAAATTCACCCCTTTGCAGACTGCCAACGCAAGGCCATTTAATCATTTCAATCCTATTTATGCCCTTAGAAAAGACTTACTTATGTTGTGCTGCTCTCTTGAGCAGGGGCAACTTTCCCCCAACTGCAGACTCAAAGACAGGCTTCCCACCTCAGTGAAAGAAAGTCTTGTTTTTAATAAAAAAAATTTCCTGTTGCGAGTCAAAAAAAAAAAAAAAGATACAGATACAGATAAGAGACAAATTTTATTCCTCCTGGCACTGCAGCAGGAAACAGCTGACCAGCTCCAACTGCAGGGCTCCGTTCTCTCCCCAGTCACACAGAGAAACCTCGCCGAAACCTATAGGCCAGATCCACTGATACTTTCTGGCTGCTTTGCCTGTTTTAGCAATGCAAAGCAGCTGTAAATCCAGTTTAACTTGCCAGTTTCTGTCAGCCTTACCATGCCAGCTTAGCACTGCTGCTAGCCTCAGAAATCCCAACAGCCGGAGGTTCCCCCCTCCCAGCCGACTCCAGACCCTGGAAGTCGATCCTTCCTCCTCTCGCTGGCCGCTAGCACAACGAGCAGGACGGCCTTAGGTATTTCTCCACCCTGAGCAGAGCGCATTTGTCACACTCCCCCATCCCACGTTCACGCAGCCAGCTGAGCAGATCAAACGAAGTCCACTTAATGATCAACCCCCGGTTATTCCCTGGCCACTTGCCCACTTGCTCCAGAGGGTGACTCCCGACCCTGCCCGGGAGCAGGTGTGTTACTGGGGCAAGGCTGCAAACCCAAGCAGGCTGGCAGAACAAAATACCCTGCTTCCTTGCACTTTTATATTTCTTTGGATGTCAGGAAACAGAGCTCAGGCTTGTTTCCTGCTCCTCAGCCAGGGAAGGTGGGGGAAACTGGAGGTGGATGTAGAGAAAGGCAGAAAGAGGGCAGATCAAAAAGATCAAGGAAAATAATAATAATAAAAAAAATCAAAACAAACAGTGCTTCACTCTGGCCTGTGTACATCTTGGAAAAAAATAATCTCCCCACAACCAAGTCTTTCTCTCCAGGGATACACGACAATCTCAAGAATTAATAGCATTTTCTTGCAACATTCAAGTGCTACTGCATTTACAGTCTTATAAAAAAAAAAAACACTAAAAAAACAACCTCTTCATTTGCTTTTTGCCTGAGAAAAACACACATAAAAAGAATTTGAGAGAACGGTGGGGGAGGGGACATTCATGTCAGTTCTGGTTTTCTAAGAACAAAGCCTTTACTTTATATATAAATAAGTAAATGGGAGACGTTCGGCATGTTTTATTTTTTTCCATCTCACTCCCAGCCCCTTGCTCTGAATACATTAATACATACACCTTAAGCACAATTGGGCTCTTCGTGTTGCCATGGAACTGAAACCTTTGCAGTTTAGATGGTGATGTACGCCAGGAAGCATACTGTTCTTACACTTCCTATAACAGAAGCAAAAATCACTGCATAGCATTAACTCCCTTAGTATTTAAGGCATTCAGCGTCTTTCTTGTCTGTTCATCTTCACACAGAGTTGGCTTTTTCTATCTTGCCACATGCAAATGAAACGCATTTGACATAGCTATTCTTGTCTTTATGAAGTCAATAGCTCACACGCTGAGCACACTGCAGAAGGTCCACAAGACAACGGACTTTCCCTTTTTAATAAGAGGCTGTTTGTAGGCATGCAGCAGCTGAGACAAGGGCTGGAGAAAGTAAATAAGTATATGAAATACATGTGGATACAACAATGTATTATATATCGAGGTAGCATTTTAGTAGATTTTGGAAACCTAGTCAAACATATTTATTGCTAATGCTCTCGACACTCATTCTAAATGTTCTTTTGCACCCAGTGAACATTTGTCTAGACAACCAAATTGCAGCAAAAAGCTTCCACAGCAGGCACCAGGTCTTTCTACACCTTTGTTTCATAACTGAGGTTGGTGGGCTTTCAGCGGCGAGCACAGCTTTGGGCACTTCATTTGCAGGAAAAATTACTCAGTACAACTGTGTTATCTAAAGGTTCAGACTATAATGATTATCTTCAGCAGATCTGAGGTTTTTGCCAAAGCATCTAAAAATGGCTGTACATACATCGCAAATACATCAATTTTTATGTTCAAAGCAAAAACAGGGTACGCAAATATCCAAGTTCATTATAAAAACGTTACCATAATAAATAAATAAATAGCCATTTGCGTATATAAACATCGGATCTGTACCTGCAGAAACAGCTGGAAGCCAGTCCATGGTCTGAAGCCAGCCTGAGGCTTTTACCTCCAAAGTTAAATATTTGCATAGCATTAAGCTTAAAATTAAAGCATTTGCTGAAGAAACTTGCTGACTCGCATATATGGAAAAACAAGAGGGAATTTAGCTTCCCTACACACGAGGGCAGATTCTTTGGATGCCTTCCCCATCACATGAGTTCCTGGACAGCACAAGGACAGACAGACTACCAGCCCGGGAATTCCCCCTTTGCTTTCCGGAGGATTTTGTGCGTGGCTTGGATAGGAAGGCAGTAAACCAGGTAGCTACTTTATGAAGAAGGCATTTGTGCTCGCTCCTTATCCCTCGACCACCTGGTAATGCTCCTTCCCCAGCAAAGAAGGGCCCCATTCACCCCACGCCTCCGCCCAGCAGGTTCCCGCATCCCGGTGCCACAAGCCACCTCTTTCTTGTCCGCAGCTCCTGGGGCTGAACCGGCATGCAGCGAGCGTTTCCTGCAGCTCCCAGCCCGCAGGGACGTGAGGTTCTGCCTGCTCATAAGGAGGCTTTCTGAGCCAGGTTTTGCCCCCGGTGCCGGCACAAGGCACAAAAGCGCTGTTGTCTGTATGTGCTTTCACAAACTGTGGGGAGAGTCTTCTCCAGCACCCTCAGGTCCCCCCCTGCTCTCCTCCGCTGATGGAAAAAACATGCCGAACAGTGCTGCCGAAGTGCAGCTCCCTCTTTCCCTTCGCTGGCAACGAATTTCTGTTCATCCTACGCCCCTACCACCGCTGCCCTCACCTCTGGTTTAAGTCAGGCTCTCACCATTGGTTTTCTTGTTACAGGAAAATGTATATTGTGCGACGATGAAAGGCCGGCGCAATGTCAAGAGCATTAAAAAGACCCCAGGGACTGATTAGAGTCAAAAGCGAAAGGATTTATGATGGTTAATAAAGTTAAATCTCTCAGAGTTATGCTTATCCTTTCCAATTCCAGGTAACCAGATCTTATAGGAAAAGTTATTAAAATGTTGGAAGTTATTACTGTCCCCTTTGAAAGAGTTCCCTGATAGGGAAACCTGTGCTCTGACCGCAGGCACCTGGCCAGGAGAGAGCCCAGCTCACCACCACGCCTGAGCTGACACTGAGAAGGAGACAAAGAGTGGGAAACTCTCCTCTCCACCAGCACCGCACCTCCACCTGGAAGAGCCACCATGCAAAGAGGGAGCCTCTCACCCTTCATTCCCAGTTTGCCTGTGCACATGCACCTTCCGCTGGAGGATGCGATGGAACCGCACTCTGCAGGTTTGCTCTGAGACTTTTAAAACACTTTATAATCTAAAGTCAACATAATTTTACGAGACGTTAATGATTTTCCGCACTGAGATAATGACACAGAGAGCAAAGGGAAGAGGAGGGCCAAACTCTTTAAAATATTGGGAATTGTGTATCAATACCTAAGTTACATACACTTTACTGGATCACACGTTTTTGTTTTCCTACCACTTAATAATCATAAATGTGTTACATATGCCCTTTCCATTTTCTCACTCTTTCACTATATTACATCCAATTTAATTTCCTGTGGAAGTCTGTAATCTTTTACATTGTGCCAGTCTCAGAAGCCTTTCTGCAATAAGCAAAGTCCAGTCCTTTGGAGGGCCTATCTTTATGAGCTGTGCTCCTGCAGATTAGTTTCCTGAAATGTTTGCAATGCTATATGAGAACTGGCCGAAGAGGAAAACCAAAATAACACCCAAAAGGAAAAACGAACAAGAGAACCTTCACTTCCTTCTGACTCCTTCATTCAACAGTCAAAGGAAATTTCATTTTGATTTGGGTAGATGACAAATTTGTGAAGGTTAATACCTCCTATCAGAAATTCTCTCAAGGTGCGAGACACAGCACCCCTTGTTCTACAGCTCATCAAAAGCAGAGCAGCGAGGTCTCTGCTTCCTCTTTGTTCCCAGCAAACACAGAGATCTGCAAGCAGTCGCTGCTCTGGGAACCATCTCTCCCCACTATCCCTCTCTCTGAGAGATCCCCTCTCCCATGAAAAGCCACCTTCTACCTGAAAAAAGGAAAATGCCAACCAAAACACATGCATCCCTCTTTTGAAAAGATTCCTGTGACAGCAGGAAACTAGCCTAGTTGGCCTACTGTGTCCTTTCCAGACCTCTGCCCCTGTAGAATACAGAATTCATTTTCTTCAAACTAGCTTTCCTATACAAACGATCCCACAAGCACCAAAATAACTTATTTACCAAAAAATATATATCCACAAACAATTCTGAACACTTAAAAATGAATCAACTCACAAGAAACAAGAGCAATAGTGATTATTATTCCTGTGACCATCTTGAAAAGGTGCTTAGATACAGCTGGTACGGGAGATATCTGAACAAATGCATAGAAGTCTGCAAAATATGGTGTTCATGGTATTAGGCCTGCAGGGATTACCAAGTGTGGCCACACAGACACACTAGAAACCCTTCCAGTGTAAGCAGGATCAATGCTCTCCCGCTTCAGTGGGAGATGACATCTCGAGGAACTTCTCTTCTAGCAGAACCAGAGTCAAGCTGGATTTGGTCACCTCTTCACCATTCGGAACACAAGCTACCTGAGTTGTGAATGACTCTCCCAAAACACTCTAAATTGTTTAATGAAGAATGAACTTCCTCTCCCCACTCCCTGTAAGATTTTGGTTCACTTTCCATCTCTCACATCACTGATGTAGCAGTAAATCAGCCACATTTCTAACAAACTTCTTCAAAATTATATACAAAAATACAGTGCATTGAATCCCGATATATACTTTTGGAGCAAACAGTCATCTCTCCTCATCACTTTATAACTTGTGAAGCTACACATGGATTTTCACTACTTGAGTCCTTTCCTATATTATTTCAGTAATCCATTACCTCATAATTTTGTTTTATGCTTATATCATTAACACTTAATCTCTAAAAAGGGGCTAATCAGTAAAAGAAAGATTCCCCACAGGGAACATTACTTAAACAAATATCTCAGATGCTACATGCAGTGCTATTCAGCTCCCACCAGCATGAAGAAACATCTTTCTACAAGCTTCAGTGGGAGTTGCATTGGATCCCTAAATCAGATGAAGATGCTCCATGCTAATGGTTACGTGGCGTGCTACAAACTGCTCCAGAACACAAAACAATGATGTAGCCATTCCCATAAAACAGTTTGCTCGTGGTTTTACAGTACCTGAGTCAGAACAACAGGAAATAAAAACATGCCAGGTACAGTGACTTCAAATTTTCGGCCTCATAGGCCACAAATTAAATAGCCTCCCTTCAAAAGATGTGGGTCTTAGTCTCTACTTCCTTGTACAGGATGAGGAACAAAGATTCAACATATGGATTTAGTTCCCATTGAAATCTTCTTCAGGACAGTGGGTGATGTAAAGATAAACATCAAGGGAATAACTGCCATCATCTGGCTGAATTTGGTAAAATTGAGTTAATTTGCACTTCTTTAGGGATTCACTGGTGTGTGAAATTAATCTAATTTAGACTGACCAGAAACTGAAAATGGAATGAAGGAGAAAAGCAATTAAGGACCTTTCCTAAACACAAAAATAGTACTGCTTTAAATGCAGCAATAGAGTTAAGTTACAGAAACCTTCATGCCAATGCCACCACCGCTGCCTTCTTGAGGAAGAGAACAGTAGGCTGCATATCTACGTGTCATCGTTATACCAGTATAACCTCATCCAGAGAAAACATTGGTAGAAGGTTTCTACCAACATCTGTAAATGAATACATTTTCAGATCGTACTCACAGTTAAAACAGTTCACTACTCTGCATATGGCCCAGGCCTAGCAGATAAACATCTGTTGGAACAGCTCAGCATAATTGATTATACATGTGGCTCAACATTTACTTCAGTGACTTTTAGCACCTTCGTGTTATTGTTACTGCGCTGCTCCAACAAGCAGTGGTTAATGTAAGATGCAGAAGTTCACATACCGTATACTTAGGAATAACTGGTTCCCAGAGATGTGGCAGTGATAACATTGTCATCGTATGGTTCAGGGTGGCTCGCTGTAGATCACATATCAGGAGAGGGTCCCACCTGAAAATGTAACAAATCCAGAGGTTTACACATCAAGCTTTACTAACAGATCTGTGCGTTTCCATATATTTCTCCTCTGCAGTAACAGCATCTGTGCTCTTCCCAGGCTCACAGAAATCATTCTGCTGTTCACAATGGCAAGCAAAAGTTTACTGCTATAGACAAACTGTTTTGGCCACTGCTCCAGGCCAGATTTCCGGCATGCTATCAAGGCAGTGAAAAGCAGTTTCCACTGATAATGCATAAGCTGTAACTGTTTGGTGGACGGATGCAGATTTTCAAATTTCCCATTTGTCAGGTACTTGACAAGCAGGCAATCCCTTTCACCAGTGCATTATCAGTTTGGCTCAATTTTTTTTTTTTTTTTTTGATTGAACATCACCAGTTTAGAAGATGCAGCACTGGAGCTCCGTCATGAACTATTCTCTTGAGATCAAGGGATCTTAAGAGAGCATTGCTTTCCTATTGGTGACTACAATCATATTATTTATAATCATTCGATCATCTAAAATCACTTGATAGAGAGTCTATTGTTAAATATTTTGATATATGCACATACGGAAAATGAGCTTGTACTAGCAGCATTGTCTCCAATGAAAAGATACATGGCAGAAAACAAACAAACTTTCCAAAAGCTGAAAAAGCTTTTTCCTACTAAAACTAATGGCAAAATCACAATTGATGGAAACAAACACAGGTCCAGGCAACCTAAAAGTCTACAGAACTAAATAAACAAAAACTCGCCTGGACTGCGCATCCCCCTAAGTAAGTGTTTGAAACAAGAATAAAGAAACTCTTGTTCGTTAATTTTATTGACTTATCTTGCAATGCACGAGGATGTGGATAAAGCCATAAAGCACAGCTTTGATATAAAAAGCAAATTAATTGGGTTCTCTTTATTTTGAAAATGTGAATAAAATGAATTACAGGATACCCTAAAGTATACCCAGAAACATACACGTACAGACACACCCACAGTGGTCAGAAGTCACATCAGAGACAAAATTGGAGTTATATCTTTTTAAACCAAGCCTCCCCAGACAGAAACCAATCTTCCTCCTGCTCTGCAAGCTGCTTCTCATCCTAGGGTATGAGGTTTTCAGGAGGGAAGTGTGGTAAATAACAAAGAATTTTAAAGAAATGGTGCTTTTAGATTTTACCCACAGTTTACATTTTTTAAATTACTCTAATGCTTCTTTGACTCTTCATACCTCCAAAGTGGCTTGGCTCTTGTTTTTATTATGCTTCTTTGGCCAGCCACAATGTCACGCAGCACTCCAGCACCAAATACTTCTATGCATTTTATGCCAACTAAGCAAGTCAGTGTCTCCTACACTCTGCATTTGGTCTTTAATAACAAGTTTAAGTTAGGAAGAGCATATACAATAGCCCAAAATGAGGAAAAAAAAATACTTGCAAAGGGTGCACTTCCCATGGCATAATGCTAATGTGCTAATGTGTAATATCTAATGTTTGCCTGCTCAGAAACAGTATAAACGCAAGTTGGCAAACAGAATCAGCTGAGAGCAGAGGGCATATGTTTAAGCGTACCCATACATAATGCTAAACGTAGAGGTGAGGTGCTAACGCCCAGCATGGGACACAGCAGTAAGGAGCCTGACAGCGGAGCAGAGGCTGCCAGGGGTGCCTGGGGCAGGCTGCAGGCGCGGTGCCCCACTGTGTCCCCGCTCTGGGCTTTGTGCAGGGCTCCCTTCGTCCAGGGACAGCCCCAGCAGGCAGCCAGCTCCCCCAGCTCCATGCAGGGGTGGGAAGCCCTGCACCGCCTAATTGCAATACACCAGGAACCTTAGGGACGTACGTGAATTCAGCTGGGGACTGCTGGTAAATACGTGCAAGCATTGGCTGAAGTACGGAGTGTGAAGTAAATACACCCTGGCAGGGATGGAAGGGAACACGGTGTGAACGGCACCGGCTGCCTGTGAGCATTTTTGGTACAGCTGAAACACACACAGCAAAACTCACAGCACTTCTGACCTAAGATGCATGGGCTTCAGAGCATGAACTTGTGAAAACTACTCATCTGCCAGGGGAATTTCGCCAGAAAGCATGCACAAAGCACTCACCAGTCCCTCATTTCCTGAAGTGACAAAACAGTGGTAGGTATCTGCATTCCAAGACAGACATAGGTACAAAAGAATAAGAAAGCATTACTTGGTGGACAGCTTTAACTTACAAAGTATACTTAGAATTTTTAAGGAATATATATCCCTAAATCTTCACATCTAGACTGGATACTATAAAGGAGTTTCCCTATAACAGACATTTTATGGACTGTTAGATTCCTTCTATTGACCTGCTTAAATTTTGCTTCCCAATAACTCTATTTCAACTACAAAAGCAATTCTTTCTCACCCTTTGTAGGCTTAAAAAGAACCTTCCCCCCCAGAGAAATCATTTCTAGCATCTTTGCCACAAAGTGATGCTGCTAAAAATGGCCAGCTGTCTTCAACAGGAAAATACAGTAAGACATGCAACTCATTCTTTTTCTGCTTGCAGATTCATTAGGAGTCATTTAATCAACCTTTCCCTAATGACTGCGCCTAATCATTTAACTTCCATCACCTCATTTACCTTTTAAAAAAGGACCAGAACTTTTCAGGTGAATAAGTTACTTAAACTTTTTGTTGTTCTGGTTGCTGCCCATTAACTGTACTCTTGGAAAATGAATATTCTGAAACAAAAGCCCTAAATCACCACAGGAATAGAAAAGAATGACCACAAAGTAGCTACATCTTCTACATCTTGAACACAAATATATCACAACACAAGGTATCAAATGAAATGCAGTCTTTCATCTCTAATGAATTAGTTCAAAACTAATTCCGGTTGGTAGCAGTCAAAAGCTGTCATCACCTTTCTGATGTTCAATGTCCTGCACGGACTGAGTTTGGAGTTCTCTCTAATTCTCTTTTGACTCTTTTGCTCAGATTCCTTCACGGATTCTTAATACTCTTCATCGACAAGATCAAGACCATGGTCCAGATTTTCAAGGCCACAAGGCACGTATCATATTGACTGGTTATTGCCTCTCTGCTCACCATTGAGATGGAGGGATCTCAGGGACCATGCAGGAGAATGCAAAAATTCCTCAAAACAAACCACTTCTGGTGGAGCAGGAGGCACTAGGGAGCAGCTGCTAAGAGGAGACCAAACTACTCGTGAATCTGACAACTTCCAAGATCTTTCACAAAGATTTTTCTGGCAGAGACTTCCTAATGTCTTTCCTTTGGTGAGAAAGAAATACCAAAGTTCTGAAAATACACTTCGACAGAAATTGCAAGTCCTGGAAGAGCCTCTTTAAAGCAAAGGCAATGTCTTCCTAGGTGAAGAAGAAGACTGGAAGCCTTTGTGAAATCTGAAAATGTAAATTATATAGGAGATATTTAAGTACATAGCTCTGGCAATCATGGAAATAGCTAGTGTAGACAGGAATACCCTGGGGAGCCGGCACTTAAAATCTCGGTAGGGGAAAGATTGGGAACTAAAGATACAAATCAATATAGTCTCTACAGAAACAGAACTGTAAGCAAATACACATAGTTCTTGTCCAAGCTGTATATTTACTATGGCTAGACAGAAGTAATCTCTAGTGCCATCAATTTAGACCTTCATTGTCTTGAGCATTATGTTCGTACTTGTGAGGAAAGGGACCTGGGAGTGTTGATCGATGCCAGGCTGAACATGAGCCGGCAGTGTGCTCAGGTGGCCAAGAAGGCCAATGGCATCCTGGCCTCTATTAGAAACAGTGTGGCCAGCAGGAGCAGGGAGGTGATCATCCCCCTGTACTCAGCTTTGGTGAGGCCGCACCTCGAGTACTGTGTTCAGTTTTGGGCCCCTCACTACAAGAAAGACATCGACGCCCTGGAACGTGTCCAGAGAAGGGCAACAAAACTGGTGAGGGGTATGGAACACAAGCCTTATGAGGAGCGGCTGAGGGAGCTGGGATTGTTTAGTCTGGAGAAGAGGAGGCTCAGGGGAGACCTCATTGCACTCTACAACTTCCTGAAGGGAGGTTGTGATGAGGAGGGGGTCGGCCTCTTCTTCCAGATAACTAATGATAGGACTCGAGGTAATATAAGTTGCGCCTGGGGAAATTTAGATTAGATATCAGGAAAAAATTTTTCTCTCAGAGAGCGGTCAGGCACTGGAACGGCCTGACCAGGGAGGTGGTGGAGTCACCGACCCTTGCGGTGTTCATAAGCGCCTGGACAAGGTGCTACAAGACATGGTTTAGTAGCTTAGTGGGTAGTATTGGTGATAGGATGACAGTTGGACTAGATGATCTTGAAGGTCCTTTCCAACCTTCTGATTCTGTGAAACACAAACATTAGGCACAATTGCTTCTCAAAACTGAGTCTACTGGTCTTAAAACAATCTTAAAACTGTATTTATACATAATAAACTACAGATAAGTTACTCTTTTGCACCAAAGAACCCTTTTCTTACAATAAAGTACAGCACTGAAGAAGAAAATATGCAATCTTTTGCACCACAAATGTTCACATACAGCATACAGCACATTCACACCAACAGAGCTGAAGAGGTCTTACGGGTGTTTAGAATATGCCTATACAGCACTGCTGCGCTCTAGGGCTTCGCAAGGTTTTACCAATTCTTTCTCCACCTTCAGTACTGTTTGCTGACTGGAAAAACGAATGAGGACTTGAAAAATTGACAAAGTATCTAAACCCACATGGTTAGATTGGCTAGATACAGGCATCAAATTGTTCTCTAAAATCAGGTCTAAGTAATAAGCCCCGAAAATTCCCCAGATACATATATTTTATTACAAATTCTTAAAAAATCTATAGCACTTCTAATTACAAGAAATAAATATCTGTGAATAGCCTTTCAGAAAAACGTATTTTAAAATGAAAGGAAAAATGTAACTAATGATCTGAAAACATACTAAGTTGCCTGAAAACTTTCCTCTCCTTTCCTCACAAGAAATTCAAGGAATTAAGAAGGGAATTACAGTCCCAAGTCCTCCTTTCCTGGCATCTGCCTGGGTCAGAGGTTAAGCATTATGTCAGTAAAGGTGAGAAAGCTCTTACTTAGTTCCCTCTGACATCTGAAGCTACATTACAGACCTCACAGCACTTATATACTTTACTGGGCAACATAGAACATGGATGAATCAGCTGCCTGTAAAATATGCCAGACTGACATCCACATGCACCGAAGACCTCTTCTCTGTGCAGAACAAGTACAGCGAAGCAGCAATGCAAACTGCTTCTCGAACTGTGTTTCCAAACACTCCTTAGTTACGTCTTGGAATGAACAAGAGCGGTAGTTTCTCAGTAACCGGGAATTACGTGGCTGATAATAGCAATTCAGTTCTGCATTTCTAATGTCCTAACACAAATAAACTGCATCAACAAATAGGAGAGGAAGCGAGGAGAGAAAGAAAATGCAGCTACAAACACAGGATAAACTGCACTAGAAAGCTCTGCTGCAATGTACGTGTATCCTCCAGACAGCATCGGGAGGTTCGAAACAAGAGATCAGACATGCTCCCTGGCACAAAGCTCCAAAAAGGGAGTGACAGAAGTGCCAGAAAAATAATGCATGAAAATCCTCAGACAAGCAGTACTTTTTTCTTGGACTTTCTTTGATAACCTGCACAGAGGGCATTGAAAAGGAAAAAATATCCACCAGACTGTCTCTGGCATGATATACTCCATCAGCACTACTTAATTAAATAAGTGTATTGTTCTCTTTCTCACTATGACTTGCTTTGACCTTTCTCTTTTTTTGACTAACTCCTTTTTTAAATTCTGCCCCTCATTTTCATGAATGTTAGCGATCACAAAATATATCGAGAGTGACAGGCAGTAACCATTACTGGAGGCTGTCACACTTGGACTGCGATGCAGACGATCATCCAGAGGCTGGTACACTAGCGTGGAATGAGAAGGTCACTCAAATACCCATCCCTCCAAAGACCAATGCTTCTGAAAAACAACCTCCTAAATCAAGATCTAACATCAACAGTATTTCACAATAATTTCTATTTCTCTTCCAGCAACAGTAATGAAACTTTCATATCAGAGAACAAAAATCATTAAACAGAGTATGCTGTCAAATGTGACAGTACATGTTGGGGCTATGAAAGCAAGGGAAGAAACAGCCAGTCCCCTATGAGTACAGGTGAGAGACATGCAGAAGAAAGACTGAAAGTCAGTCTGAAACGGCACGAAGCGATCTGATCGCTAATCAGAGACAGAAACCCGTCTGAGAGTCACAACTGTCTCTGCAGGCTCTGAAAGACAGAATTAAATTGGTTTACTACTATATTCAAAAACGAATTTAATTAGCTGACATTAAGCAGGATAAGTTTGCAGTACCATGTTGCTTTGACAGGCTGTCTCCAGAAGGGTAAGTGGAAAGTAAAACCATATTTTTCAGGGTGAGATTACAGACGTGCACTTAGCATGTAACAGCGTGTCTGCCGAGGGCAGCTCAAAGCTGGAGCTGGACACTTCATTTTGCACTGCAAAAGGATGGTACGCGACTGATGAGCCGGAATCACGAGTTTTAGATTTTTATGGCTGTGCAGCTTAATCTCTTTCTGATGTTGCCACTTATGTGAGGAAGAGAGCATCAGCATAACAGACGGAAGTTGTGGCCATAATCTAGAGGTAGACAGCGACAGCTGAGGAATCAAGGGTAAAACCCACAGGGAATCCAAATCAGGTGTTTCCCCGAGGAAGACTTGGAGGAAATGGAATAACTAATTCCAGAGCAAAAGCTGCATGTGTGTTAAACTTAACAAGCACCCCCTTCGTGTGCCTCCTTCTGTTCAACGATGAACTGAGTTCTGGTGAAAAGTGTCTCACTGTCAGTGCTAGAAATCCTGATGGCAATCCAGCTGATTTGCAAAGCAGGCACACGCGCCCCAGGCTGTGACCGTGGAAGCTATTGCTGGCATCACTCAGATTAATGTCTCAGCTCTGGTACCAGGACCAAGCCAGACTTACCAGGCAAGACAGAGAGGCTTTGGCCATCCCATTAGCAGCAATCATTAGGGAGTTGCTGCTCCATCATGTGCCGCAATTGCACAGCAATATAAGCTCTCAATTCAGGCTGGGAGCGCCCTTCCTCCTCCCCCAGCTCCTCTCACCAGATCCGTATTTAGGCTGCGTGACCCTGCGTAGCCATTCGCAGGTTTTTAAGAGCAAGCACCCCGTGCCCCTCCTTGGCACC
This sequence comes from Chauna torquata, assembly GCA_013399475.1. Lineage (NCBI taxonomy): Eukaryota > Metazoa > Chordata > Aves > Anseriformes > Anhimidae > Chauna > Chauna torquata. Next base: position 182,635 of record VXAL01018550.1, read on the forward strand.
AGGCGAATCACTGCTCTAGTGGCTTCTTGCACCGATACACCCTCCGGTGTAGCTAGCCGTCGCCCCCCCACCCCACCCCTGGCCACATCTGGCCCAGTAAGTTAAACATGCCCTTTCCCATACCCTGCTACTGTGCGACCTACCAGCAGAGGCAAAGCCACCAAGAACGGCAGCTAGCAGTCAGCGGTGAAGACTGGCAGGGGTCAGAGACCCTCCTTTTACTAGCCATTGGATGGGTGACCTTGAATCTCTCAGTTTATGTTTTCTCATGTGTATAGAAAAATATTGTGTTGCTTTTCAGCTATACTGAGAACCACAGACACAAGGTATTATTTGTTACTTATATACACCACCTACTACTATACATAACTACAGATAAGAACTGCCTTCAACGAAACAAATCTAACTACAAACACAGAACATATGATTTTGTAGTATTAATTCTTAATTATTTCACTCTCTTCCAGGAAACTCAAGTCCACAGCTGAGCACGAATAAAGACAGAAGATCTTTATGATAAGAAAAGCAAAACAATGGCCTGACATGACCTAACTAAAGCACAGGATACTACCCCCCCCCAGGGTAGAAATCTCCATACTCCAAAACTTCCTTCCAAGTGCTCTGAATATGTTACTAGACAAAGAAACAAGAAATTCACTTTTGCAACACAACAAAATTTTTTAAAACAGCAGCAGCCAACACTATTCCATAAATTTTCCAAAATTCAATGTGCTTTATGTCAAAAGGGACCTTTAAACTTCAGAATAAAACAAATTTAGGTCTGAATCACAACACAAAGATACATGTAATAAACTTTAAATATGTCAAAAGCTTCAGTGGAAAAAGGTCTGCTGAAGGTTTAACATGGGGCTCACGGTGTCACAAGGCTGACCTCTAAGCTGCTGAGCAACACACGGCGCTGGGAGAAACGGACGGGAGAAACAGACTCAGCCCTCAGCTGTCCCGGGTTTCATATCTGACATTGGAGGGCATCTCACCAGCTGTCTGTCTTTGATTCCTGTGATAGTATTTCTTTCCTCTCTTCATCTTTATCCATCACATACTTATGTTGTAAATTGGGTGTGCCTGAAGACATAAGGTCGAGGAAGCCTACAGCTTCATAGAGGCCTTTACACACTACCACAGGGAAAACAATAACCATCATAATAATAAATCACTTATATCTCACAATTCCTACATTCTACCATTTTCACAGAGCTTCCTATCCAGAAAGTATTCTCAAAGGAACCAATTCTGTCTTCCTCCCAAGATCTCTTTTGTAGCCTTGTTTCCTACTTAAGAGACCCGCAACCACACTGTGTGTGTAGTGGCATGCCCGTACCTGTCTGTCTTCCCCTAGTAGTTTCTCTAAAGAGATTTAAGAAAGAGGTAGCAATCTTAAAACTACCAAATTGCCAGAAGTTCCTCCCAATCCCAACTGGTGCTCAAATAGACAAGAGAGACCCGATTACTGACCTCGTTAAGGGCAGTAACAAGTGTTAACTCATCAGACACCACAAAATCCATAGAGAAAACAGAAGTGTGGAGATGTGACACTGCTAAAAGCTGCAGTTCACAACTAACCAGGCACCTGTGGGTGCACCCGTATGGCTAAAGAAAGGTGGGGAAGGAAGCAGGTCTGGGCACTGCAACACACTGCTCCATAGCTTGCCTTCTGGCTGTGATCTGGACCACTCCAAGCGGCGCGTCACCAGACATATCTGCTGCAAGGAGGGCTACCTTAGCAGCACAGATGTGACACAGCCAGCATGACCTGGCTCTCAGATCAAGGACCAGACCTTTGCCTCCTTCTACACAGCGGTGCAAACACAGCCAAGAACTACATCAAAAAGACAGATACGTATAGGAAACCGGGGTTCATGTTTTCTGCTGCACACTGAGAAATTGGAAGTGTTTTCTAGTGCATCTGGTGGCTGCAGAACTGAAAGAGCAGAAAAATCAGGGGAGTAGGAAGGCTGACAAATATAAAACACGTACCGCTGCTGTGCCGCAACGCCCTGCTGACCTTCTGTCCTGCTGTTCTCTCATCTTTGACTTGAATGTGGATGTCAGTGCCACTAAGTCAAGAAGGCTAAAAGCACCGACTGTGCTACACCCCTGCTAGGGCTGTTTCTGAAGTCCAGCCTCCCCGTCCTGCATGCGACCGCTTCACAACCACAGTAGGTCAGTGCTCAGGCCCCCGCACCTCCCTCTGGGTCCCTCCAAGTGGGGCACCTCCAAATAATATCCCCTGAATCTGACATTATTGCAGCACAACCACAAAAATCGACTACTGCAGACATCAGTTTATTTCCTACAAACAGCCCGCGCCCAGTGCTCATCATACATTTAATAACAGTAACGCATGCATACTTTAAACGTTTAAAGCCTTTACATTCAAGGGACAAAACAATAAACAACACATACAGCTTATTTTATAGAAACGCATTTCACCCAGACAGAACTGCTCACTGCTTTACAGCTCACTACCCACAAATGTTCAGGACTGAAATTCAGCAGCAAAAAGGTCCATCACACCTCCAGGCTTCTTTGAAAGTATCAGGTAAATATTTTAGACAACATGCTACAGGATCACAGCTATGTTAATTATATCTTGCCTTTAGAGGTCTCATATCTCTTTCATCCGCTATTTCCACCAACGTTTTATTCCTATACCTTCCACCTGTATCCCAGCAGCTTCACAAGAGGGGTCTTACCAAACACTTGTCTAAAACTGGACTACTTTTGCCTAATGTCCTGACAAACAGCGGAAACCAGTGCTGCCCTTTGACCCAACCATTTAAATTCAGGAGGTAGTTATTCCCCAGCTGATGTCTGAAATCTGCCATTCACTCAGTTGGATTATCCCTGGCCCAAATCTTTTCCTCAAAATCTTTCTCTATGGGCAGAAAGCTTCCACATCAACATTTTCTTCCATGTGATTCACCTCCATCGCCCAACCCCAAAAAGAAAACTCAGTAACATTAGGCATCTGTGAATGGACATTGATGGGGATCCTCTTGGGCCCATACCCTGATCTGTTAAGGACCAGCTCGTGCCAAATGCTCACCCACCAGCGAGCTTCAGTTTCCAAGAGGACAACTTTGAGAGCAATTGGTCAAGTGAGTCTTTGGAAATACTAAATCAATAAAGAGAGATTGGGGTAAGAGTCAAGGTTTTAGGTAGCCGAAACAGAAATCTTGGCGAAATCAGCTGGTTAGCAGCAGATATTTAACCATATGTGGTAATGGGTTTTGTGTTCTTCATACCAGGGAAGAACTGAACAAGTCTAGTCACTGACTAACATAGGTGCTGCTCTAATATCGAGCGCAAATCCTGAAAGGGGATTGACGAGGATATACAGGCATTAACACTGAACTTCTCATGAACGTAAGTCTACCCAACCATCATGAGATGGATGGCTTATGCTCCACGTCCCCTTCACACTCAGTAAGGGAAAAGGCTGTAAAGCTCTCATCTCATGAACATCTCCCGTGGGATTTTCCAGGGAGGACGCGGTGCAGCATTTGAAAAAATCGAAAAGCCCTCAACGAGAAGTTACTGCTTTAAAAATGGTGGGAGGAAAGCCACAAAGCTGGAACCAATGTAAATATATACATATACAGACAAATATCTAGGAACTCGTTACAGTTGCAAAGAAAGCCTTGCAAACCTGAAATGATACAATATTGCCTCTCCAGTTCAATAACAATTGGCTGTTACTGATGTAACAACAAACTAAAATAAGACAGATGAACTTAACTGCTGCCCTGCGAAAAACCAGTGCATCTGTCAAGAAATGCGTCAAGTGAGTGTTACTGCCACTGCAACACAGAAAAGTGGGGTCAGCAGCAGGTTAATTATAATCAGCAGCACTGGAATTATAAACTTATTTTGCTGTAAAAATTAATAAGCAATAAAATAATTGCTGTATTTTTATGCATTAGATATTTGTGTGTCAAATTATATTAAAACATGTATAGACATTGAGGAGACTTCAAAAATATTATCAGTGTAACAAAAAATCTGAAGAAACAACTTTTAATGTAATTTTTACTATTTCTCATACTTTATAAAAAAATACTATTACATCAATTTATCTGTTTTATACTATCAAAAACATCTTATTTCAAAAGCAGTCAAATCTTTCCACAACCAGTTTCTAGCATCCTCTTTCCACTTTTGCACTTTAGGGAAGTAGGAGTTTCATCTGTTGGTGGGAGGAAACATTTTGAGCAGCTATAAGTGCGTGCAACTACAAGAAATGGCTTGTAGTTGAAAGACAGATGACAGCAGCATGGAGCGAGTAATCAGAATATTTTAGAAATATAAAATTTTTCTTCCTATTGAAATAATATGGACAACAGATGGGTTTTTAAATGCAGCTCTTGGTACAACTTTGCATGTGAGAAGGAAAATAATTTGGAATTCGTGGGAACAGGAGCAGATCGTTCTGTGGATCCAGTTGGTGTCATTCTGCAGCCTTAAACCTTGCTGCAAAATACTGTGAGCAGAACAGCAGGAGTCCCAAAATCCCCCACCCTGCCTCCAGTTCAGTAAGCCACTTCTATTCACAAAGTGCATAAGCATATACTTAACTTCAAGAGCATGTGTAGGACCCAGGCATTTCACTACAATTTAGGAATCTGCCTAGAATTAAAGTTTCACTTAGGGGTTTTGCTAAGCAAGCACGAGATATATCTGGCAGATATCAGGCCCAACATGGGCTTCTCTTTTCATTGGGTCTGTATGTGGTGTTTTCCACCTGTCACAGGATTTTCTTCATTTGCTAAGCAGTGTTTTCACCGAACAGGCACAGAAAGATCGGCGTAGCTGCACGCAGGAGGCATCCCAGCAACACATGCAGGGGACACGATAAGCAGAAAGGGCTGCCAATGGGCAGGACATCCTCCTGAATACACCAGAAGGGTGACTGGCAAAACAGAAGAAAGCAAGGCAAGCCGTACCAAGAGCACAAGTTTAGTTTGTTAAATTACTCACATTAGCGCAGCCCTCCCTGCTGCCTGCAGGGCCCCAGCCCCATGGCATCGCCCGCTCGCAGCAACCGGGAGCAGGACTGTGAAAGGCTGCGAGGTCTGAGTATGTAGCAATGATGATTAACATTTTCTCAGAAATGTCCGTTAGTGAGAAGTGCGTGTTGCTGGTGAATGACCTTAGCAAAGGTTGGCTTTTAAGCACTCCTCACCACAGCCATCTCTGATTCCCAACTGGCATGCACAGAGCTCAGTCGCAACGTCCTGAATCAGGACAGAAGCCAAGGTAACTATGCTGTCCTCAGACACAGAGGGACAGATCACAACCCAGGATCACGGACTGGCTGAGGTTGGAAGGGACCTCTGGACATCATCTGGCCCAGCCCCCGTGCATCTAGATGGTTGCCCAGGACCATGCCATCACCTGGTATACATCGGCATGTCTTTCGGGTTGCCCGCAGCCACGGCTACTGCAGATGTGGCACAGTCCCCCATGCGAGGCCTGGGACAGTCCTCAGGGGCTTCCTCCTTCGGGAAGAGCTGCTGCACCCTACAGACCTGAGCACATTTTCTATGGTTCCTAATAGCTACCTCACACCAGACTTTGCTCGCGTCAGTTATCCTTTGAATTGCGTAGATACTTTAAAATGTATATTTTACAAAATTGAAAAAAGCCACGGTAAAACTGGGACATTCTGCATTGCCCACATTCATCCTTCCAACGGCAGAAATATCTTTGCCCTCACTCCTCAAAGCTGCTGTTCACTCTAACACTCACCACAACACAGTGTCTTACATTAGAAATTCCCACTTAGAATTTTACCAGTTTGTTCCTTTCTTCCTCTAAACAGAGGATTTAACATTTGGACCCAGACCTATGCAAGTAGCCCTTCTCCAGCGCCTTGGCGTCTGACTCTACCTTAGCCTGGCTACTTTCACTCTCAGGTAGAAGAGACAGAACTGGACTCCGAAGCAGCGTGCAGCCTCCCTTCTGTGATGACTTGGATGGCCTTTAAAAGCTGTCTGCTCACAGTAAATAGTGCGATTATTGATCACTCAGAGAAGGGTCACTTAAAAATGGACTTAAAAAAAAAAAGAAGGTTCAAATCCCACAATCAGTTTTAGCACAAAACTACTGGCTCTCTATGGATCAACAGCAGAGTATAGCATCTGCCTACATGACATCTCTGTAAGGTAAGGAAGTAGAACTGACAAAGAAAATATTGCACGACAAAGGTGGTTTTGTGCGTAACTCATACTTATGAATTTAATTCACGTGAAAATCAGTGTAAGGTGGTGTGAATCTTACCCTAAACTCGTGAGCTGTGTAGCAGAACCAGGAATTGAACCTGCGGGTATTAAGTCCCTCCTAGCTGGCTAGTCAGTAGACCATATTTCCTTAGGTAGAGAATTACAGTAACTATGTCACATCAGCTGTATACCATTGAGTTTCCGTGACCACACATGACAGATAGAAAAACTTAACACAACAACCTAAAATGTATATTCTATGCATATGACTCTGTCATTTCTAGTTTCAACACAAAGAGTTCAAATTCCAAGTGCAAAGACAAGAATTAGAAAGCAGTTTTACAGGTGAAACAAAACGTGCATTGAAGCAGGGAGCGTTATTCTAGTTTTCAGAATACCCTTTTAAAATGGTTATAAAAAGTTGTCACTACCATTTCAAATCTACAAGAATTACACATCAGCGGAAATGAAAATTTTCCTCTCTCACAACTGCAGCCAGGCACCTTACTGCAGTACACTAGCAAAACCAACTTGCTGCAGAATGAATTGAATTGGCACAACCACAACAGAAAGGATTTTAATCTACAAGTGCTGCACTGTGGAAAGCAACTGCTGAAGCAAGCATGCTCCATGCAGATACCAAGTCTTTCATGCTGCACTTAGAAAAACAAATTCCATTCACAAAGCAAAGTCTAGCTACAAACATCTCCAAAGTTTGGAAGGATTCAAAGCCAGGGTCAGCTGAGGTAAAGAAAGAGAACATACGCATTTCTGGGTGGTGAAACCAGGAAGCTCTCTGAAATACAGAAGTGCGTTGTATTGGTGCTACCAAAGAAGCGCGTGCCACAGCCACAGCAGAACACTGTTGTGCTCACCTTGGTAAGCGCGACGGTGCGTTCAGCCCACCCTCATGGCCAGTCTTGTCCATGACGGCACAAAAGCTTTTGCTTCTCACTCCCCAAAGCAGCAGAAGCACTATAAATCGTGATCTGTCTGTTCCAGAGCAGTTGCATGTTCACATGGGACAAGTTGCAGGGTGGCAGGACTGCAGCAAGAACAACTACAGGAACCAGACAAATGCTCTCTGGAGAAGTCCACACTGAAATCCATCGCTGCGACAAGGAGCTCGGTCCACGTACCACTCAGGTTATGTTATACAACCTTCAGTATTACCCGGGGGCTGATTTCACACATGCATAAGAGTTTTGGGGAGACAATATGTTTGTGTTTCAGCAACACAACCTGGAGAAAGCACGTTCACTGCTTGGCTCCTCAGATCATACCAAGGCCTATAGAGTAACCAGAGTTAAGAGAAAGTAAGCCTGCAATAATGAGAAGATTTTATTACAACTCTCCCATCTTAATCTGTTCAGACCAAAACTTTATCAGCCTAACTGCACATTAATCTTTTTTTCTCGAAAAATGCTTCAATCTGCTAAGAGAATTCTTCTTGCAGATGGACTGGTAATGACATACAAATAGAGCATTAAATATGAGAAATGTAACAAACAATGTATTTTTCTCCTTTACATATTTAATCTTATTTTGCACCTAGTCACTTTCATGTCGAGCATCTCAAGTACTGAGTAATTAGTGTAAATTACATTTCACTTTTTTTTTTTTTTAAACTGGCAAAAATAGTGAAACTGAGTTAGTAATTATTTAAAGTTTTGCTGCAATATGGGAACAACTTGATAATCCGGGGATACTTGAGTGTTTGAACCAATAAGACTGGCTTTTAAGAAAGGCAAGGAGGATGAGACAACTGGCATACAACAACTCACAGGGCAAGAAATCTCTCTTTCTGCAGAGTGTGATGACCTGGACTACTAACCTCCGACAATATCTTCAAGGACCCCAGGATGAGAGCGTTTGCTCCTCGACAAGCCACACACCCACTCCACCACCCTCACACACAGTAGCATCACTTCTGGTATTTTCGTTCACCCAGCAGCCACCTACTTGCCCTGCTTTGCTCACTCAGGTTGCACTGATCTCAACAGAAATTCCACCAGAAAACAAGACCAGCCTCTCTTCCGCTGCCCACACCTCCCACTCCAGCCGGAGAGCAGCCCCTGCTTCTCGTCCAAAACGGTAGTGGAAATTCACGCAAAGGACACTTAAGCCCTCCTAATTAACCACATCATAAAATTGTGACCTCGCTACTATTTACAGTGTGCCAAAAAGCGCCAACAATTTAATTTGATGCCCCTACATAATACTCATCTGCATTACCAAAATCACAGAGTTGCAGTAAGGACATTACTATCAGTCAATCAAAAAATATTATGGAGTCAAAAGTAAAGAGTACTGGAGTCAAAATGACCAGAAAACATTTGATGAACTCTATATTTGTTTATAATCATGCAAATTCAGTAAAGGATCTTTCTCTACCCACCAGATGTTGGTGTCCTTATGAGGCACTACTTCTACACCTGGTTCTGCGTTTCTGCCACTGTAACGGTAATGCATGACTATACAAAACTAAGTCAATACAGTATGATAAATTAAAATTCTTCTGAAGACTGAAATTTCTTTTAAGTCTTCACAGCAAGTGCCTTCTGAAGGATGTTGCACTGACAGTCCAAGAGAAATCCTGCATTTGTTTGGAAAAAAAGGATGTAATGAGAGCAACACAGTCTACTTCCTTAAAACGCATTTTCAACATTCTTGGCCATGACCTGAGTGGCCTTCCGTGTGAGAAAATACACGTTTTCATCTATGCTTGTTCATCTCTTGTTCTCCAGGTTCAGATTACCAGAGATGGTGCTAGTTACAGAAGCAGCTTGTAGATATAACTATTTCTCCTTATAACATCTCAGCTGCTGTCTGTACTAACGCATAATCAGAGTATACATAAGCCCGTATGGTAGCATATAAACAAAGACCACAAATATCAACACTTATTTGTGCGTATTTGTTACCAATAACAATAAAATCTCAAAATACAGCAGTTAAGAGTCCTACTCCACAGTTTACAGCTATTTCATCTATAGATGAAAGAAAGGAAAAATGCAGAATTATTTGGTCAACATGGAGGGAGCAGGACTGTTTGAAAAGGAATTCACGAGCACTAAATCATTCCCTTCCCAATCTGTCATCATTCCCATTCCCTTCCTAAAGAGCTCTCATTCCTTTATTTCCTAATATTACTATTTGACGTTTGTGTCCATGCCACCAAAGCAAAAGGTTAGTCCAGGCTTAACATCTCAGTATGGCTTTGAAGATGCAAACTGAATAACAGCAGAGAAAATTATCAAGGAAAAATTATTAAAGAAAGATACGACTTAAAATCAATTGCTTTGATTCTAGTGCATTCACATAACCGCTTGCTTCCCCTTTTCCATAAACTGGTTGTAAAATCTCTTGAGACAGAGGACTATTGTAGTGTATACATGCCTAATGACCCTACAGGGGCATATTTAAAAGAACAAAGGAGATTTATGTAACAATTTATAGGGGTAATCACAGCTCATCAAGTTATTTTCTTTTACACATGAAATCAGTCCCATTTAAGGGACTTTTCACATTTATTATTCTACAGTGCTTTTCCAGAGGAAAAACAATGGGGAGGGGGGCGGAATTTGGCAGGTCCAGACACAAAACCCTTCAAGGACTGCACACAGCTGAGCAAATTCACTCTTCTGTCTGTTAAACATTCCCATCTCAAAACTTTGTTTCAAGACACCCTGTCATAATGAATAGCTGGAACTTGCCTGTATGGCTGACAGTACCAACACACAGTATTTAATTTCAAAACCCAGTCATATCCTATTCTGCAAAAGGCTGAATGCCATTATTTCTTTGCACATCTTGCTTTTCCCTGTTTGCAAGCATCTTGCCATGCATGATTCATGTTACATAACTCCAGCTTGTTAAAAACAAGTTATTTTGCTAGGTAGTGCAATAGACTAATGAGGTAAATTCAGAACTTGCTTATTACAGAGCCCAGACGAAAGCTGCTTTTCAAATAAAATGCCTCTGCAACATTAAGCAAATAAATAAGCAACTGCACCAGAATCGGTTACATTCAAAGTTAATTCAATCTTGCAAATTCAGGACACTCTATTCTAGACTATTCAGCGCCTACTCTCACACCACAATACGCAAACTCACCGCTGCACATGTGCTTTATTTTTAAAAGAACGACCCCCCCTGCACTCCAGTCATTAGAGAATAACACTCGAATATTGAACCAATTAATTTCCCTTCCAAGAACCTCGCAACGCTTTAATATTTTGGCTGCCTCGGATGAGACAAAATCCTCTGCCCTTAGCTAGCTGCAAAATGCTTGTGTTTCTCAACAACCATTCTTACTCATATCCCTGTTTTGGTTACAAAGTACAAAAGCCAGAGCCAGAGAGGGTTAAACAGGCTTCCTGTCAATGCTTTGCAAGAAGCAAGCCTCCGCACTCCACCAAGGCAAAGAATCTCTCCAGGCCCCTCGTGCTCAGCATTACTCAGCACTATTTGGGCCATATTCCAGGATCCCTGCATGCCCACCTGACAGGGTGTCCTCTATATTATGCAAGTGATGTAGTCTCCCCACGGCAAATTATCACCTGACCATCCCGCTCCTTTCAGCTGAGGTGCATCCAGTGACATGCTCTGTGAAGCAAGCCATTGCAGCATGACTGGATTCTCTTCTCAGTCACTTCTCCGGGGAAAAATAAATCAATAAACTATCCTACGTCTCGCATCGGGGCAAAAGCGCAGCGATAGCCGGCCGACTGGCGGCCCCGGCCAGGGGGAGCAGCAAGGAGTGCACCGCGCGAGCACGGCTCGCTGCAGAGAGCAGACCTGAAAGTAGGTCTCAGCCCGCTGCGCGGCAGGGGAAGGGAGGGAAGAAAGGCAGCACTTTCTCAGAGCAGGAAGACAGGGAGGCCATGAGCGTTTCCTGTTGTGCAGCTGAAACAAGCAAAGACGTCATTACATTTACACTCCCTCAGGGTGTCAGCAGATTGAGGGCCAAAGTTCAGTCATTTCCAGCGCACGGCAAGGAAGGAGGTTTGGGGGGGAGAAACCAGCAGCGGTTTTACTGCTAACAGCATTCTCTGCACTTGCATAGCAAAACAGTTGAGCAGTGTGTTACCAGGCTCAGCTGCAAAGCATCGTATCTGACTAGAAACAATATTTGCTCAGGAGCCGTGCTGCTCTGGTTTTTCTTGTTCAGCTTGTGTAAGGAATATTACTACAATATAGAGATGCACTCAGCTCTCGCTACAGCCCATACCTCTGCAAGCATCTGGAAATGAAGCCTTACATATTTTTGGATCCCACAGAGTAAAACATGTTTTGTGTATGCATTTGGGGCAAAACCGGAGTGTAAGACTACAGGATTCACTTGTCGGAGATGGCTGACAACCCAGCAGAGCGAATACAGATGCTTCTTTTCGATTTCCCTCCTGCCTTCTCAAGCAAGTAAGGGCCCGATGTAAGGAAAGCAGTGAAGGGACAGGAGTTGTGTCGTGGCAAGTAGGCACTGAGCATTCGTTACTGCTTCTCTCACAGGCTGTCCATCTGACCCTACGTAAAGCATCAGTACACTTACCAGGCAAGTGTAGGGACAGCCTGCCTCGCAGTCCTACCTACCGTTATCGCCCTCTTAAACTAAACACTGGAAAGACTTTTTGATGGAAAGCGTCATTGAGGGCTAAAATGAGGCCACCTGGGAGGTCTCAACGTCCACCACTGGACAACCATTCAACAACCATCCATGGGAAGTGGTGTGGTTGCAGCTGGTCCTCCCTTCGGGCAGGGCAGTGGATACACCGAGGGTACACTCTCACTCATGGCACACACTCTACAGCCATTTTCGTTAGTGTCTGAACATTTCAAAGTATAGTGATAAAAACAATCATCCCACAACGAGCACGTCCCAGCACCATCCACCAGGGGCTGGGACACCTGATTTTCTCTCTATATCCGGACAGACTGGCTAGCAATGCTCCACTTGATACAAGCTGGTTTTCTACTAGCGGCACTTAGCTCAATGTACTTCGATGAAAAAAGTTACAAGGACTTTGGAAAATGCTTGTCCTGACCCTCATCTCATAACTACCATCACTAGCTGAAGAGGCGGGTTTTTGTTGTGTTTCTGCAATAACCACCCTGTGGTGACATCAGGAACTGAAGCTGACCTTTCAGCCCTGGCAATATAAAGCATTAGAGCTGAAACTAAGGAACCACCGGTCTGTATCTCAGAGTTATAATAAATCCTATCTTTTGTTGGACATACGTAATTGCCACTGGCTTACCCAAACTGCTCATTTTACTAAAAGAAGGTCAAAGATAACATTTTTACAATCAAACTTATTGAATAAACACATAGAAAATGCTTTTAAAAACAAATCCTTCTACAAGGATATGAGCTGGTTTATTTTCTACCCTTTTTTTCAGAGTTAAGTTGTTCAAAGACAGTTTATCTTGAAGATTCATTGCCCAGATAGCATGAAGAAACCTCTACTGCTTCCTGTTCTGACATTAACTTGAAGACTTAATCCTGAAGGTTGTTGATGTGGCACTAATCATTAGGACTCTTTTCAATATAAAAAAGCAGACAAATGAGTCCTTGGTACTGGCAATGATTTGATGTACACAATACACAATCTGAGGGAGAAAATCTGATTTTAATTCTGCATCGAACCAAAGAAAAAAAAAAAGCATTAACTTTAGCAAAGATAAGTTGGAGTAGTTCAATCAGATTAAAGATATCAGGGTCTGGCCCATAAAAACGTGGGTGCTAGATCAGAATCTGGCCCATATCATGCACAGTCATGGGCAATAGATAAATGGGTGTATGAAGCCATGTTCCCCTGAAAGGAAGAAAAAGGGGACAAAACCTTCCAAATACTGTGAGAATGTTTCCACTGCGCACAGCATCCTAAACAACACATAAGAGAGTCATTAGATTTTCTGATATGCTCACAAAGTACTATAATCACTCGTGATAGGCTTGATCAACTATTTTTAGCTCCATATCTGAGAATGAAAGAAATGCACACACAGTTGGTACTTTTGACTGTACCAAGACAATTGCACATGCCACAACAGCAGCAGGAGGCTAGGCTGTGGAGCCATCCAGCACAGATACACACTATTACAATAAGCATTTTTCATATGTATATGAGTGCCTACTGCCATATGCTGTCTGCTGAGAACAGAGAATATAGTAAGGAACAGCAGCATTTTCAAATACTCATCCACACCCTGAAAGTTAATCTTCAAGTAATTACAAGTTATTGCTCCGTTAGTTGAGGAATGGTATTAAGCCATCTTTACCATGGTTTGACATGAGAAAATGCCATCTGATCTTTGCAATATACTTTGTATCCAAACATGATCATAATATTTTAAGAGTTGTATCTATTGTGGTTATTTGTTCATTTAAACTTTGAAATTTGAAGCAAATGGATAGATGAAAACTCTGAACTGGTGTCAGTGTTAGTGTCCTTAGCACACTGATGAAAATACTTGCTTTTCCACTCCAAAATAGAAATTGGTTGTGGTAAATAAAAATACATATGGAAAACAACTCTTAAAGTTGGCTACCTACAAAGTATTTAACACCTTTACAGATTCCCACAAACTCTATTATACTTTTACCCTTTACAACCCATCTGAGCAATACTTAGAACAAAGCCACTATATTGTATCTCTAGGGAATTTAAACTACTTACAAGGGTTTTATAATTCTTTCACTTCCATTTGAAACAATGTGTGAGAAGTGCAAATGCAAAAGCCATTACCTTGTGATTTGTTGTTGAACTGTCTCAGCATTAAGGGAATTCTCCCAAGCAATCCTATAAATACATAACTCAAATGTCCTGTGCTGCTTTTATGCGGAAAACAATGCAAATAAAGGTGACAAGGTCCAAACTGTCCAACACCTGACAGCAGGGAATCATTACCTTCAAAATACATGTGGCAGAGAACAGAACTGGAGGCCTGTTTTTCACTGCACTTGGTATGCAAACTGCATCTGGCACCACGAGGGACTTCCCCCTGTTGAAGGACACGACTCTGCCAGGAGTAAAGCTGGACCCATCAGGAATTGCTCGAGTCTCCCCTGGTCTCTCCTCCCACGTACCTCAGCAGGTTTCCACACTGGAGGACGCAAGGCCTCGTGTTCAGAAGCTACTGGAAAAACGATGCGTTGCAAAGGGAAAAATACTACTGTGGGTGCGTAGTAAGGCTTGGGTTTAGGACGAAAACATGAACCTTGCCTTTCAAATGGCATGAGCCTGTACATTTAAGGTGTGTGTGAGCGTCTGCAGACTCACAGTGTAAGTGCATGTGTGTGTGTTGTGTGTACACACACGCATATACACACACTTGTGTATACATACATATATACATACGCACATACATACAACTGAATACATGAAAGTGATTTGGATGAATGGAACCAAACCCCTGTGATGGTAACTATCTTTTACAAGCATCAACTTATGCAGATTTACTGCACAGAACAAATTATGTACTGGAAGCTAAGTGGGGAAAGGCAAGTGCTCATTTTGGGGCTTGCTCAAGTATTTATATTTTATTTCAAATGCCTAATCATGACAAAGCAGATCTGAAACCCACGTTTGAGAATGTGCAGTTTTCAACAATAGGTAACCTAATTTCAAGTAACCAAAAGCAATTGCAAAAATATTTATTGAAATTGCTTTCATGGAAACAACGAGAAAACACTACAAAAATGTTAAAAATATTAAATCAACTTGACTGCTGCTGTATCTCATGAATTCAACAAGATCCTAGGCAACAATAATATTTAGAATAAATATTATTCTTATGGGAATAGTATTTTCCCTCAAATTGACCAGATGATATCAATTAAAAAAAAAAAACACACACAAAGATTAAATACAGAAAACCCATCTACTGACTTAAAAATGAAACTGTACTCCAGTGAGTACAGTCTTGTTTAAGAAGACATTTACTTTTCCTTTCAAAGATCTTCCTTCATAGGTTATTTTCCCTTAAAAGTATTTTGAACTAATTTCAATTTGACAAAACTATGTTCAGTTACCACTTCAGAAAGCACACACTGCTCTGCAAAATACTGCACACATACACACATGTAAAGATTAATGTATCAAAGATAAATCCAAGACTGACTCCAAATTCTGCACTAACACTATATGCCCACTTGGAGGAAAAAAAAAAAAAAGGGAGACAGTGAAATAAATAAAAAAAAAATCAATGATACAAAAATACAGTAACTTTCTACGTAATACACCATCTGTTCCACAAGAAAACCATGCTGCAGCAAGCCACAGGGGCTACAGCTATGAAAAGCCCTTGTAGAGGAGCCAAACACTGTAATGAGCAGTTTTAGAAGCTCTGGAAAACCATACCAGCCACCGCAGTGAGGAGGCAGCCTGCAAAGCGCTCGCTGGGAACTCGCCATCCTCCTGTCCCGCAGGCTGAGGGCACCTGGGCAGCCACCACGCCCTCCGAGAGCAACCCACACCTTGAAAGCCCAGGGCCGGAGGCTGACAACGCACCAGTAAAGCTGGGTGGCACTGAGGAGCGAGCGCTAGCTACGGGTTTTGCTACGTCTCTTTTACAGGAAGGTATGATTTGTTTCCAGAGCTACAGACATAGTACACTGGATTTCCCTAACTCCTCCACAGACCACACCTCCGCTGATGCTGCTTCCTGCTCTTTTACTACAAAGTCTAGTATCTTGACACAGACACAGTTCACGGAACGTGGGAATGGGCATCCTTGTATGCCTGCTACACCTAAGGCTCATTAAAAATAGGAACTGCTATTGCATGCCAGATGCTCGCATACTGTTGTGTGCCTTACAGCAAATCGTCCACAAGTCTTCCAGCCACTTGGGCAAAAAGGCAGTCAGGAGAGACCCAGATCAAAGTAGTAGTAAAAGGTGCTCTGTTATGGTTAGGAAGGCCAATTAAGGTGTGTGTCCCTTTCCTTCCAGCTGTCAGATTCTCAGGTACTTGGGATTATGCAGTAAGAATTTACTTCTGCCTCTTCTATTANGCTGTTGGTTGCTATAGCACACCAACTACAGGCTTCAGGGCAAGGTTTGAGTTCCTCAGACCAAGCTCTTGCTCTCCATCACCAAACCCTGAACAAACGATGGAATCACAGAACCCTGGGCAATTAGGAGACCATACCTAGACTGGAGGGAACTCATGAGCCAACACATTATCATAGCTCTCATTAATAAAATAATAAACTGTGCAATTACAGTGGGTTGTACACATACCTCAGGGTATGCAGTAAGGCACAAATTTAGAAATGGAAAGTTTCCAACAACTAACAACAACTTAAACAGGCAAGGATCTTTATCAAACAATTAAGTTACTCAAGAACTACTCCAATAACTGGCCCCTTTTGCCCAAGGTTATACATTCTAAAATCATGTCATAAGCTTTGGTTGATCTGGGCTTTTTCCTATTTATTTTTTATTTTCTTTCTAGCACTTAAAAAAGAAAATAGTTCACCTCCCCTCCAATCAACCCAACAGGTACAAGATTCTTTTAAAATTTGATTTAAAAATGTGAAAGTGCAAAGAGAATCCCAGTGATCAGTGACAAACAAACATAGCTCAGTGCTACTGGGTTTCAGATGGAGGACAAAATACATAGGACAGGTAGGTTACACCACAATGCAATATCATACTAGAACCTTGCAATCCTGTTTTAAGTACTGTTTTCTTATGTCTTTTTTTACGCTGAACAGTACAAACAGCAAAAAACAAAAAACAAAACTCGGCAATGATGCCACTTCAAACTAGAAGGTATTTAAAAAAATACCAAAATGACAGCATGCACAAACTGAAATGAAATGCATGTTTCTCACATCTTCTTAACGAGCAGTTCCAGAATGAGATAATCAGACTTCACTGGTGAAACAAGCACACAGGACAGGTAAGGTACAGTCCAGAACCCAAGCTCACTAACCGTTGGCGCTATGGTGCCTTCAGGAACCCAGAGAGTTTCTTTCTCAGATGAGTTAAAAATAAAAAAATAAACAAAGCTGAAACCACAGCTCTAAGCTACTGTCAGTTCCAACACTTGTGTCTAAGACTTTACACATTTTATATTCAAATCAAAATGAAAGCACCTTGGGGTAGGTAATATATCTTTACTCTTCCTTTCCAAAGTACCTTATACCATCTGGCAATGTAACAATCATTTCTGTTGAGAGTTCTGCCTCAAGTATCCAGAGGCTGTTTCCATGTAGACAGTTTTTCCAATACTCTCATCTGGTGTTCCTATACCTACTGAAGAATAAAATTCGTATCATGAAGGTTTCCACTTATACACTGAGACAGTCACAAGGAACACTATTCCAGCAGTACAAGTCCTATCTACAACTAATGGCTAAATCTTGGCCCCATGAAAATTAATAAAAACTTGCCATTCTGCACTTTTGTTCAAGTCAGGATTTGATCCAAAAGGACAGAGTTTTTATTTTATTCACAAGAGATGAGGCAGTTGACAAGGTAACACAAGCTCTGCTAAGCATAGTTTGGTGTCATCTTCTCAGTTGTGGGGCACTGATTAGAAAACTGTGGGATGAGGGTAAGATGTTTTTGCACTTGACAACAGAGAAAGCGAAGGTCAAGCAACAAGATGACAGGTGTTGGCATGATCTAAATTTTTTTTATGGTATCTTTCATTCACGCAATCTATTTACACAGGCAGTCAGTTCATGTATTGACTTTCTAGTCCCATTCTACAGCTATGAGACCTGGCAACACTAGTTCAGCCATGGAGCTGAAGTGATCTTACCAGTGGTGTGAGGGTTAATGAGCACCATGCACAAGTCGACTGTCATGAATCACCAAGGACAGGGCCTCACAAATAATCCTTTAACCTTCTGACTAGACTAAAAGTGAAATGGTTATGTCCCTCAGAAACAAAAGGATATAAAAGGAATGCAAAGTGCCTCAACTCAGAAGGCAAACATCTTCAGGGTCTAACAAGATACAATCTTGGTTGAATCAGTCACAGGCAATAAAAAGAGCCAAACTCAGTCAGTGGACGAATACTGACTCTGGTGGCACCATCGTACCAGCAACAATGGACAACACTTCCGAAAGGTCTGGGCAGATTCTGGTGCCCATTACACCAAAGCGAATCCACAGTAGTACACAGAGAATGAATATGGTTGTTTACATGTTTAACAAAATGTGGCTGTGTATATGCACCTATATGCAAATTGTGCAACAAATGCTAATATTTACACATAAATAACAAAACTAAATTTACTTATTTTAAATATTTTCTTTTAAATTTAAAAAAATAGCACAAGTTGAATCTACTTTAGAGGCAGGCCAGATCTTCCTCTCAGTGACAAATAAGCCAAACCTGCAACCACAGGCTCTCATGAAGTTACTCCTGGTATACTATACTGTGAAGGAGACAGAACATGACTAGAGGCAAAAGCTATGATCATATAAAGGATGTAGGTGTATATGTATGCACTCAAACACGCACACTTAAATATTTCTTCGTGCAATGTAGCAAAACTCCCTAATTTCCTGGTACAACCTGTTTATTTTTACGTGAAAACACTAAATCAGGAGCCAAAAAATGCATTTTTTGGCTGAGAGAAACACAGGTATAATCCCATCATCTGGATGTGACACCACTTGAATTATGTAATGAAACTGGGATGTATGGCTCTCTGTTTTCCAGTGCACAAGTTTGTAAGTAGCCACAACATCTATTTATTACACTCCTGGTTTGCCAGTGTCTGTCTTGGTTTGCCAGACAACCCACTTGACAGAGAAAGAGTCTACCCAAAATTGTTTAAATTTATTCCCTTGCTTGCTAGTTAAGTGGGTTGAACTATTGAGCAGGATCAAATCATACTGCAACTAAATTAAATCAAAACAGTGCATAAGCAAATGTAAACAAGAATACCTGCAAGCATTGAACAAGATAAGAAGGTGCACCTCATTGTATTCTGAGGGTAAATTATCTGTGGAGAAGTCAAACAATGGAAATTAGAGGACGCTACCACTGAATCTAGTGACTTCCACTGGATCTTATGAACGATGGTGACTCCTATTGGATCTGTTACTTGTCAAGACAAGCTTGTTTGGCTTGCAATTTGACAGGGATTTTAAAAGCTGTAATACTAACATTCTTTAGGTTGTGGACTTAGTGTTAGAGGGAGACCTGATCTGATAAAAATAACTTCTTGTAGACAATTATAATCCACTGCCAGTCACATTCAAACCTCCCCTCCCCATCTTATTAAACTTTCCCTCCAGGCCTCACTCAGTGTGCATCCAAAAATGTCTACTTAGTATCCTCCTTGTTTTTTTCTTTAATTACTAAGGCTGTGTGAGAGGAAGCAAATTAAAAGTTTTCTCTCACAGTCACTCCATTTGTGGAAAATATGCTGCATTGAAGCTTTGGCGAGGTGTGCATAAAGGAACTCCATTGTCCCACATGTCTTTCTCTATCCTGCCATGCAGATGGTGATCTGGGGAGCAAAGGAAGGAAAATCAGGGTGTATCTACAGAAGGATATTTCACCGTTACTACGGAAGAACAAGCAAAGACCCCAGATGGACCATGATAAAGCATCACATAGAGGTGACAGACCAAAACTGAAGCAGAAGTTCTCCTTATACACTTCTACAAGTGAATGTGTCTGTGTTAACGTGCCATCACAGAAGGTTTGGGTTTATCAACTCCGGAAACTGAAATCTGTACAACCCAGAAGCAAAACACACATTACCATGGTGCTGTATAAATGTACCCCTGTCCCTGCTCCAAAAGGAGGATCTGATATATATCCATCTCCTCGCCTGTTACTTTCTCATCTCTCTGCTACGCCTGTTCATAAGAGCACCACACAGAGTGATGAATTTTTGCCCACGGAGAGATCACTAAGCAATTTAATCGAATCACTGAACAGCTATACAATAAGTTTTCAACTATTAGTGAGCTGAGCTAAAAACAGAGAAAATTAAGGTTCTATGTCATCCCTTTGTCTCTTTTGGGGACAAAAGTCCTGGCAATAACAAACCAAACCAAAGAAAGGTGCTATGGGAACCTTCATACTAGTATGTACCAGTTCCAGCTTACAACTTTACTCCTTTGTGAAAATGTAGCTGTCTCAAACATCCGCTATTAATTACATATTATGTAGTAGATTTACTAATGCATGGTTGATTCTGAAATTTTCTACCAATAATTAACATTACCCACTATGATAAATTAGGTCAAAGATGAGTACAGATTTGTGTACTTTTTTTAATTAGTAATAAAGTAAATCAGAGATTAAAAAAATAAAAATGATGTGAACAATATGTAACTAATATGTATAAAACATGACAGATAACTTACTACACAAACTTTATTGCCCTCTCCACCCCAACTTCACTGCCACCATACCAAACTACCAGAGAGGTAGCAACGCTGTATTTAGCATCACTCTAACGCTAAAACAAAAACCTTCCTGTTAGTTTTTATTTCACTAACACCATGCTAACATCACTGAACACCATTTCACTAACATCTCCACCTCAAGTGTATTATAAACGACTCCTATCCTTACACTTATCACAAATTTCTTCAGTGTATCAGCAACATGTTAGCGAGCTCGTAGCAAAATTCAGCTGTACCTCACTATTAAATACATGTAACCTACCCATTATTTAAGCTTTAAGGAAACAAAGATTCTACACAAATAGCACAGTCAAAATATCCACTAACTTCCAGAGGAATTTTGCTACTGCTGTAGGACCAAGCACAAAATAGTGGAATGGGCTACAAGTTCTGTTTGGCACAATTTTACTAGGAATTTTGAAAGCAATTATATTCACATAGCTTTGCAGAGTTGTTAAAGCAAAGTCACTTTTCTCTAACAGCCTAGTATTGTGACCCCTCCTGGCAATCAAAATAGACTATTCACATCACACAGCACCAAAACGTCTGATGTTATGGTCTGAAAGTTCATGATTGAATCCTACCCTTACCAGAGTGTAGAAACTTTTATTGACTTAAAGAGGATTGGGATTTGATTGTAGGAATCTATGAATGTCTGGCCAAAGATAAATAACTTCCTCACTACAGAACTATTTTGTCTCAGACAAACGTAGGAAAAAAACCCTACGTCATAAACAGCTTCAAAAACTGTCTTCCCAAACATAGCTGATTTTAAATGGGAAAAAATCAAAATCAGTCTCTCTCTGTAGTTACAGAAGACCATGAGCTAGACTCCCTCTTCTACAACACTAACAGAATAGTTTTAGAAATTCTAATCTCATGATGAATCAATGTTCACAGGTGTCACGAAGGATGCAGGTAGGCACTGTCAGCATGCACAGACATCAGCCAAAGAGGGGCCTGCACCACTCCCTAGAGCCTTTCTATACCATTGCTGATGCATGTACAAAAAGAAAGAAAATCATTCTCAAACACCACACAAACTGACAACAGTTAGAGCAAATAATGATACATTTTCCAGGTAATTGAACTATTTTAGCTGTCTCTGAAAAACAAGGAACACAAAACCCCACATACTTTGAGGACCCTTCTGAACAGACCGTAATCCAATGCCAAGCAACGAACTATGTACACTGTTAACACATGCCAGCAGCTCAGTCTCTGTTGAATACTGACTTTGGTCTAAACTAAATAGTTTTTGCTCTAAACTAAATAGTTTTTGCTCTAAACTAAATACTGTCATGTCTTGTTGTCATGGACGGGTAACCCCAGTAATTACTTCATACTATTCTTTCTTGACACACTACACGTGTTTTCTTTTAATGCAAACCACAAATAAAAAATACATTTAAAAAAAGAGAATGAGCCATTTCTCTTATTTAACAGAAAAAAATAATACACAAGAAAACCCCACTGTCTAATAAGACTAATTCTAATAATCCTGATCCTGTCCTGTTAGCTTTTTTTAAACATAAAACTCCTTTCTGCCTAAGCACAGATACTGCTTTATGGAAAAAGCGTTCATTAAATAATCTTATTTCAACAAAATTAAACATTCTGCTCTATTACATTCTCTGAGATGATATCATGTCCTACAACATGTAATTGGATATTTCTTTCAGCTTTTTAAATTGCTTGTTAGAATACATCCAGTATTACTGCTTACTCATAAATCACTTGATAAGAAGCGCACGCCCAAGCTCTGGCAGCCCACCACCAAGCCCAGCACAGGGAGATTCCAGGCGCATCACCAGGGTTTGGGGAGACAGGGAGGATTAAGTTAGCCTGGTCAGCCCAGAAGCAATACCACTGTACCACTTACCGCTGTAGCCAAAAATAAGTCCAAAACTCACTATAAATTACAGAAAATAACCTTTTTTTTTTTCCTGCTTTGGTGTTTCATGAAGGTTTTCTTAAAAAGAGGACCAAAAGCTACCTTATTGCATTACCTTTAAAATGTCACGTGACTCTGTAATTTTGATTCCCTTCAGCTCCTCTAGCTTTCACTTTTCTATTAAACTGAGCTATTCATGCAAATTATCTATTTACCTTTGTATGGAATTTACTGTAAACCACTATTTAAAAAATAAACTTTCTCTACCAATCAAACCTGGAGTTCCTCTTGTATGACACAAGAGCAATTAAAGCATGACTGTAAAGAAATACTGTACATCCTTTTTTCACCCTTTGGCAGCTTACATAAATCAGATACTTCAGCCAGAGTTGCAGCATCTTATTACAACTTACTGAAGCTGCAATGGAGTAAACTTACATTCTTAAGAACAGAGATATTCTGTAAAATCTTTTTTCTGCAGGCTGAAATTTCTTTCACATTAGAGTGGCATTTTTCAGACTTGGTCAGTGTATTAGGACAGAACTGTCAATCACAAGTAAAAATGAAAAAACAAACCAATAAAATTATTTTCTGTCACACAAACTGAGGTTTTGCAACAAAACAAACCCATGTGCACACAAAGTGGCCATAAACACACTACCAACTACTTTACTACATTATTTACAGTTTCTACATCAGTTTTAGAAAGAAAAGAATTTTCCTGTTGAGACCTAGCCTACTCTGACAGAGGCAGAATGTGCATAAACACATTCAGAAAAAATGGATATAATCACTATACAAACTAGCCATATCAGCGTAACCACATGCTCGGGGAATTTATGTCAGATAATTACATCCACATTGGTAGACTGTAGAACTTCAAGAATACTATCACGTAAGTGGTGCATTTTCTGGAGTGCAAGCCCCGAGGTCCCCATCCAGGGAAAGTGGAGAAAAAAAAACACGTACAGGTTTTTGCTTACTCATACAAAGATCTTCACTGACAATCGCAGCAATCAATGACAAAGAGGCAACGTTCAATTTCAAGAAACAGTAAAAGAGGCATTCCCAGGGCAGGAGAAGGAAACACATAAACACAAGCAATGCTGTGAGCATAAACAGTGGTGGTCCACACTCTGCTGTTATTACTCTGGCATACAGAGAACACAGAGTGACCGTTTTGCAGATGTACAAGATGTGCCTGCACCCAGAATCCACAAAACTTTCTCACAGCAAGGGGAAACTCTTATATTTAGACTGTATTAACGATGGTGAGAAATTAATCACAAATAGTAAAAAAAGGCTGAGACTTTTAATTTGACAGGCAAAGTTACATACGACACTTGTATGTCCTCTGATTATTTCACATCAGGGATTTGGAAACAGTGCATCAGATTGTTTCTCCAACCCATACCCTCTCACCCCTTTTCCACATCCATAGCTTTGTGAGGGAGATTTCTGGGGACGAATCTTACTGGAGGCAACCCACTACAAATGAATCATTAAAGTCAATTGTTTAATTTATGAACAAAAGTTCATTATTCTAAAACCGGAAGTACATGGCGCCTCTTGTTTGCAAATTTCAGCTAAAAAAACGAAAACAAACAAATGCAAAGACTGGATGTTTCCAGAGATTAACATATTCTTTAAGTTCGCCTATGATTTCTTAAGGTCCAAGCCCCAATGAATTGCTTTTTAATATTTCCTGCTGTAACAGAACAGTTGTTGTAAAGTCTTACAAAAACCGAGTAAGCCCTACAAAGAGAAACAAAACTGTACAAAGCTGCTATTTCCTAATAAAATGGCATGGACAGCTTGAAACTGTCATTCTTATGTGATAATTCTGTGCTACTTTAATTAAATGCAGCATCCAAAGTTACTGATTGAAACACACCAGTCAAAAACGCTCTTCTCCATTTTCTATCTAGCTTACGTCTCCCCTTGCAGTTTCTTCACCTCTTCAGGAACTGCTAGACAGTTCCTTCTAAAGCAAAAAAAGAAGAGCAGTTAAATTACAGTAGAAAACCAAATAATTTCAAAAATAGTTATTTTAATCCATAACGCTACTTCAGAGATGCTGCTTAAGAAATCTGTTATGAAAAACTAACCTGCCTCTTTAAATAAAAGAATTTTTAAAGCAGTTTTCTCGTAACTTATCGGACTTTTCAAATAGCAAAGGTATGCAGCCTCTGCGTACAACACCTCTGTGTTGGGAGCTCCCAAGAGTACTAGCAACTAACTCTCACCGAAGACTTTAACCCACCAGACCTACTAATGATTATGCAGTCCTCCTGCTGGGAGGACCAATGATTTATAACCCTGCACTCTCAGGTTTGAACACCTCTTCTCCATGATCGAGGTAAGGCGGACACAACATTCTCCCCTCCTCACCCTGTGCAGGTCACTGACATGAAGAACCGGCTTTTGCTGGACCTGACTTACATTAGGAGCTAAGACAGCTGGAGACAGTTAGTACTCAGCTCTGATGATTTTACCTGGAAATCTTATATGCAGAACCGAGGGAGAATGATGTGAAGTGGCATTTGCTGAACTCCACCTGCAAAGCTCGGTGCAGAGCTATCAATATAACCAACCACAGCGTATTACAAAAACACACCACACCGAAATTTGAAAGAGAGCTTGCCTTATTTCATAACACTTTACAAGCCACATAACTGATCTTCCCACCTACAGTAACACTCTTAAATAGCAAGCATTTTTCTCTGGATGGGTAAGTGCTGCAGTATTTAGCTAAGTAAACCACTTCTGCCAGACACGTGGCCCCTATATTCCCGTTACCTTACCCGATATGGTTAAATCTCTAAAGTAGTAACTGCCCCTGCTGATGACTTGAAAGCGATGAGAAGAGGGATGTGCAAAATGGTACCCATTACTTTCATTTTTGTTTGAACCCAATTCACTTTAATTCTTTTAAAAACAAGCACCTAAATAAATGAATAAACCAAGAAGTTTGGCAAAATGCTCAACAATAAATTTCATGCTTTAAAAACTTTCAGCTCGGTTACAAACATGCGGGCTAGTGTCGTAAGTTTATTCACATAACTGAGTCCAGCCAACAGTACGAGAAACGGTTAAAAGCCAAAAAAGAATGGCCTTGTAGGGTGCCACCACATAAACTAAACATGATACACTGCCAAACGCTCAAGCAGACACACGTACCATTATTCAGCAAGGACCACATGAATGCATATGGCTCTCTGTTTTGTCTTCATAGTAACAAGAAGGTTTGTAAACAGATCTCACATATGAGGCAATCTAGTCACTTGAGAATCTAAAAATCTGCCTCTCTAAAGAGGCGTTCTGCACTGTTGCCACACAATCGGACTTGGATACACAATTAAAAGTCCTCTACATTTATGCCTCGGGACAAGTGCTGCTCATTTTTATTCTTAGCGCAGCCGTGATGCTCTAACACGCCACTACAGCCAGGATGTATACCTGCCACTGGAAAATAATAGCAACGCTGTATCCTATAAAACCTTAAAAATTTGGATTGTTCCATCAACAACAGCAATGACACCCTGGCTTTGTACCATACCACTCCTGTCCTTTGCACCACTGAAAAACACGGTAGCCTTAAATATATTTACCAAAGATGGCACTAACTTTGAAAAACTCACATGGAAAAAAAGACTCCCAGCCTAACCTACAATGCTAACTTTTTTTTTTTTTTTTTGTAAAATGAAGCAAAGCAAAAAAAATCATGAAGAAAGTTTCAGATAATCCATATCTAAAGTTTCAGAAGTATCTGCTGACTGGAAGGATAAGGAAAGATTTAACATCTAACTGTAAATACATATAATCTCCTGGTTACCGTGCACCTATCCAAATATGTCCGCACGCTGCAAGCCTAGCAGGCAGAGACTCTCGTATCTTCAAAAGCAGATGCACGTTTCGAGCATGTCTGCGTATCATTTTCACTATCAAAACACTGAGGATTCTGCACCGTGTCCTCATAACCTGGGGATCAAATTCCTCCGGTAGTCGGTGCTAATTTACAACAACAACAGAATTTAAAAACCGGGCCCGCTGAATTTGTTCCTTGTTAGACCAGTAGTTCTTTCAATTTAGTAATTACTGTAATTAGTCGGTGTCCCCAGCACTCCTAGCGATGACCGGAGCCCCCTTGTGCTGGGAGCTGCACAAACACGGAACAGCTTAATGGAGAAGGACAGCACGCTTTGCTTTTCCCACTCTGACCACTCGATTTCTTTCAAAATAACCCACAATAAAGACTCAGCAGAAATTT
>VXAL01018552.1:1547-26168 GCA_013399475.1 Chauna torquata
TTTAGCAAAATGAGCATCCTGGCTTACATACTTTGTCAAGAGTAAAAATAGTGCTTCCTTATGTGATGACTACCAATGAATTCATACTGTTTTAAGACATGTTGTGTAGAGCTACTATTCTACCAGTGTCTGAACATAATATTTTATGGTGATCTCAGGTCTACTTAGAGTAAGCTGTAGTTTTAACTGCAGTTTAGATATTTTAAGCCACAGAAAATACTTCCACAAGAATATTAAGCCCACTACGCTTTCAAAAGCATGAAGATGCCCAAAGATGCAGTCAGGGTCTTGCTGGCAGTTTTTGCCGCTAATGCAGCTGAAGCACCCAACTCTTTTTTTTAGGAACAAAATGTGCAAAACAAACACAAATGACCAGGCCACTATAGCACTGGGTAGTCTAAAGACTTCTATGTTTTTCCATTATCTATCATCCAATATAGAAGGCCATGTTCTCCAGCAGGATGAAAAGAACATATGCAAAGTTTCATATTTTCCATTTGGAAAATGAGCAAACTGACCTAGTGGGATTTCAATAACATCAACTGATTTTAAGCATGTACTGATTTTAAAAGGTCTCTCATACTACATACAGCTTTTCTTCAGATGTAAGCAGTGTCTGGAACCAGATGTTGCATATTCTGCTATCTCACTGGCACAGAAGTTTCTTGTTCACAGCTTTTGGAGAGGCTCCCTGTTACAGGGTAAGGGTTGGGAATATTGTGATAAGAAAAATCAAGTGACTTTGCACTTCCCCTATTAGATTTGCTTAGGGAAAATTGATAATACTCAAAGAAAACTTTTCATTAATATTCATCTTTATACAGCTGATTTACTCATTACTAAAATGTGTACCTTCTAGGGAAAGTGTTGCACTCACATATGTTCATTGCTTTGATTAAGAGTCTAAGAAACAGAGATTCAAAAGGACATATCTTTGCATTTTGTGTTTTGTATTATCTTTGGAAAGCATGGACACAGTAACCAGGACCACCAAAGATCATTAGAGGTCATCTCAAATAAATTTTATTCACACACATTGCCCTTCAGTCTGCAGCTGGCCACTCTCAAGGAGTCAAGGCAGCAAGACACCTGAAGCACTGCCCTACAAGTGCTTTTGGCAGGGAATTTCTAACATGTTGTGACTTATTTTACATCAGTCTTTAGACTGGAGAAATCTATTAACCCTGTCCTCCCAAGTGAAGTTGATATTTGAGAGGTGGCTGATGTCAAGGAGGCATGTTTGCATTAGAGGGACAATATGGACCTGTAACCCAAACTCCTGGGAGGTCAGTGCAGGTAGATAATGTTTAGCACTACTTAGAAAATACATAACATCTCCAACTATCTTTCTCATGAAACTCTTGTATTTGACCTTATTTGATCTTATTTACTAAAAATTTGGCTGTTACCAAAACCTTTCTCTGCTTTTTCTTCATAATATTACAATTAATATATTTGCCTTTCCCTTTAAAGGATTTTCTCTAATGAGGAACTTCTAATGAGCTCAGTTTTCTGAGCCAGTCTATAGATTTCAGTTCAAGAATTATATGCTGTTTCAAAAATGGATACAATTCTCTGCTGAAACTATATTGGGTAGTTCAGTAAACCCACACAAAACCATAATTCAAGTAAGAGAGTTACATACAAATGCTGTTTTTTTTTTTTCCCCAAGAGCTTAGAATTTTACACTTTTCTAGCTTATTTTTAATTGAAGACTACGTTCTGAATAACAATTAATCAGTACAGTGCACCCAATTGATCAAATAGCAATTTTTATATCCCTTTATAAAGTAGGACATAAAAGAATGAAAATTCCTTCTAAGTCTTGTCTTTGAACCCTTGTAGCTCTGGCTTTGCCTAAATCTATTATATCCTTGCTTGGAACTTTGAAAGACAACATATATTTAACCTTTTTTTTTTTTTTTCCCCCCAAGTCAGCCGTACTTAAACTGTTTTTAAAGCTTTTACAAAATGGTTTTGCCAAAATTAAACCTGAATGGCCTTTCTCCCTATGTTCCTAATACTTCTTTCCCTTCACCTTTTATAAACCTCAAAACCATCAGGACTCAAAACCCTTACAAATTCAAGATGTATTTTTTTATAAACCTGGAAGGATAAAATTATAGTGCTACTACGTTAGGCCACTATTGCATTTTTATTTGTCTCTTAAATATCTTTCCTTGTCCTTCGATAACATGTTCAGCACCTTTGCCACGTTGCTGAGGGGTCAGAATATCACATACAGCCAGGCAACTGGGACCTAATCTTTTTCCAGTCTCACATAGTGTTGGCATTGCCTGTGTTTTGCATATTTTTTTCTCAGTTTGCCTAACTCCACTGTGCCAAGGCTGCTGACACAGACCAGATCCTCCCAGACAAGAGGAAGTGGGGACAACTCTCATCAGAGTCTGTTCCCACTCATTCATTTGCTGGTCGGGTTCCTTACAGGACACAAGGCGCTTCCTTCCCATCACAGGGCAAATCAAAGACATACAGGTCTCTAGTAGGTGTTAACATTACAGATTTCAAAACCATCAAAAGTGTTTTTTTTCCAATCAGTTGGTCTTTTATCTTGAAAAACCCACCTGTTCTGATTGGGATGTTAAAAACAAGTTCCTCCAACTCACTCTACTGTAGGAAGTCCTTCTGCCAAGTCCTCGAAGGTAAGTGACATTCAGAGTTTGATTGTAAGGAAAATTACAGGTGCTCAGTACAATTTCAGCATTTGACCTTTTATTGGGAAGGTCAGAGGACTTTCTGTTATCAGCAGAAGAACCTAAACCTTTGCTATAAGTGAATGACAGCAAATTGGTATTCTTTTTTTACTCATAGAGTTGCTATGGTTAAAGCTTTCTTCAAAAGTTACATGTCTAATCTGTAGGCAAAAGCCTAGTAGGCCTTTGTTTTATAAAAGGCTCTTCTGAAGTTCATGGCTGTGAAGTACCAGAATGACCATGCCCTTGTGCAACGCTCATCCTGAGAAGTTGTTTGAAGAGCACCTCATTGGCCTTGGTTTGATCTATCTTAGATGCTTTCAACAGGAGTCAGATTTCACTACTGCCTCTTACCCACTTTTTCTGTTCCCCACAGCAGTACAGTAAGCACAAACATACTGCAAACTCTTACTTCTTTGCCTCAGACTGTAGTATTTGAAGACCTGATTTTGTCAGAAGATTTCTTTGAACGAAGTTCCCTCTGAGCTGTAACAAGTATTTGAGTACACACAAAGGGACACAGAACCAGCCATTTCCTTAAATAACCAAGTAAATTAACAGGAGATTAGGTCCAGATGTAAAGCAAAAGCAAAAAATGTACCCAGATAAGAAGTTCCTTTCTTGATATGAGCCACAGTAGGGAACTTACTATCCTAAACCCATCGTATGCTGCAGCTCATAAAAATTATATCCTCCAAACATACCCTTTCAAACATGAGTTGTAGCAGTCTATTAGAATCTATATGGTGGCACTGGTAAGCACTTACCACTGACTTTGATGCAGAAATTTCTACCAGCATTAATAAAGACTGCTGTTCAAAAATGATGACATTATATAGCTCCAGTACTTTTTAAATCCAGCACAACTTTAGATGCACATTAAATCATAAGTATGTGCCTAAGTGCTTTGCTGGATCTAGGCCATAAACAGACCCTTGAAATCAGGCTGGAGAAGAGCCTCATAAATACATGGTTGACTGACCAGAGTCTGAGCACCAAGAAATACGGTATTTCCTGTGAATGCATCTCTAATCAAGCTTAATCATGTTAACATGGAAACATTTTTTGGTCAGTCTCACACTGATCATACAAACACACTTGGTACAAAACACTGTGGTACACGCTTTGTGACAGACTCTCTCCTTTGAGGTTTACATAGTAGAACATTCCTTTCACAAAGATGTAAACTAAATAAGGACACCCTTCCCCAGCAAAATTTATTTACATTTTTCCTTTTAAAAGATAAAGCATGGAAGAAAATGAGAAGAGAGTTCCCTTGTCTGAAACAGAAGAAAAGCTAATAGAATGCTTCTGAGATGACAAATATGATTACCATATTAATGATATTTAGCATAATATTATTATCTCACTATGTCTACTTTACAAAAAAGCCTAAGCGAGAGACAGGGATGCTTCTCTTGGCAACATCAGTGCTTATCTTTACGATGTTGCAGACTCAGAAGTCTGCACATTGACAGTGGGCTTCTTAAATTGGTCAGGAGTGCTATGAAAAGTAACCTGAGAGCATATAATTGAACTCTGATAGCAACAGGGTATAACAGAGAAGGAAAAACTACAAGAAAACAGATTCAGTATTCAGGGATTTTTCTCATAATAGTGAGCAGAGTTGAAGTTAAACCACCTTAGTGATACTGTTTTCAGGCAATGGAAGGTAAGCTGTGATCACCATATCTGCTATGAATAGTCATGAAATACAAAGATACGAAAGCTTTTTCTTCAAATTGCAAAGAAATAGAAGAATGAAAAATACCAGTCTATTTTAACTGGAGTGAGATTCACTCCTAACTTTATCTGTTGGTTTAGAACTATAATATGTGAACCCCCCATCCAAATCTTGAATATCTAGTTTAAGAGCTATAGCAACTCTTCTGCTATAGCCCATTTCCAACTTGAATAGATTAAAAAAAAAAAAATTAGTTAAATGTTAAAGAAAATGATAACTCTAGTAAAGCAATGTGATCTTATGATACTCATTCATAGCCACATTTAGTACTTATTGAAAAGATAGCCCAGCTTGTTTTAAGTTGTTCAGTATATATTGGGTATTGTAACATGAGTGTTCCTGCCTTCTTCTTGACAATATTATTTTTGGGACACTTGCCAACATCATGCTGACATTCACTTTGGCTACTGAAAGGTTTCCTTCACTTTGGAAAATCCTGAACTAAGGGATATCTAGAGGATGACACTAAATTGGGAGGATCAGTTGACTCTGTTGAGGTAGAAAGGCCTTGCAGAGAGATCTTGACAAATTAGAGCTGGGCTATCACCAAAAATACGAAGTTTACCAAGAGCAAGTGCTGGATTCTGCACTTGGGAAAGGGCAACCCTGGCTATACGTACAGACTGGGGGATGAGAGGCTGGAGAGCAGTCCCACAGAAAGGGATCTGGGGGTTCTGGTTGATGGCAAGTTATTCAACTGAGTCAGCTGTGTGCCCTGGCAGCCAGGAGGGCCAACCTTGTCCTGGGGTGCATCAGGCATGGCATTTTCAGCTGGTCGAGGGAAGGGATTGTTCTGCTCTGTTCTGTGCTGGTGCGACCTCACCTCGAGCACTGTGTGCAGTTTTGGGCACCATAATAAAAGAAGGATATGATACTATTAGACAGTGTCCAAAGGAGGGCTTACAAAGATGGTGAAGGGTCTAGAGGGAAAGATGTATAAGGAGGGGAAGACATATGAAGAGTGGCTGAGGTCACTTGGTTTGTTCAGCCCAGAGAAGAGGAGACTGAGGGGAGGCCTCGTGGCGGCCTGCAGCTTCCTCACGAGGGGAACGGAGGGACAGGTGCTGATCTCTGCTCTCTGGTGACAGTGACAGGACCAGAGGGAACGGCATGGAGCTGTGACAGGGGAGGGTCAGGCTGGGTGTTAGGAAAAGGTTCTTCACCGAGAGGGTGGTCAGGCACTGGAACAGGCTCCCCAGGGCAGTGGTCACAGCACCGAGCCTGCCGGAGTTCAAAAAGCATTTGGACAATGCTCTCAGACACATGGTCTGATTTTTTAGGTGTTCCCGTGTGGAGCTGGGAGTTGTACTCGATGATCCTTGTGGGTTCCTTCCAACACAGGATATTCTATGATTCTATGGTATGTCCTGGAGCAAAAGCGGAGTGAGCACCTCACACCCCAACCTGTAGCCACATATTTTCCTGCTCTCTCCCATCAGGTGGGAGACACAGGTTTAACATTTGTCTGACAGCATTGTGTCAGCTACCTCTTTTGTCCATAGTTTCTCAGATTCCTCTGCCTTTGGGGGCTCTGCTTTTCATGCAGGTGAATTAAAGCCCTTCATTCCCTACATGCACACAGCCTTCTGAAAAACTGTTTCTAAGTACTGTCTGATCCATCCAAGACCACAGAAGGAATCCAAAGGATGTGAATAGCAGTTAAGTTTGGCCCTCAACTACTCTAAGGCCCAAAGTTTAGTAAGGAGGTGTATTGGGTTTATGTGGTAAAGGTTTGGTAGCAGGGGGGGCCACAGGGGTGGCTTCTGTGAGAAGATTCCAGAAGCTGCCCCATGTCAGATAAGAGCCAGCTCCAGCCGGCTCGAAAAGGGACGCACCGCTGGCCAGACCTGAACCAATGAGCGATGTTGTTTGCGCCTCTGGGAGAGCATATTTAAGAAGGGAAAAAAAACTGCTGCACAACAGCAGCTGGGAGTGAGAGGAGTGAGGAACAGTCCTGCAGACACCAAGGTCAGTGAAGAAGGAGGGGGAGGAGGTGCTCCAGGCGCCGGAGCAGAAGTTCCCCTGCGGCCTGTGGTGAGGACCATGGTGGAGCAGGCTGTCCCCCTGCAGCCCATGGTGTACCACGGCGGAGCAGATCTCCACGCTGCAGCCCTTGGAGGAGACCACGGTGGAGCAGGTGGATCTGGCCTGAAGGAGGCTGCAGCCCATNGTTCTTAATGTTAAACATACATTTGCTAACTTAGTCTGCAAAAAGTGCATGGTACCACATCTATTGCAACTTGGAACTAGCTCTGGAGGAAACCTCAAAGCTGTCCAGGTGAATCAGGGACCGCAGCCCCAATTCCTCGTTCCCCTGCGCCGCTCGGGGGGAGGAGGTAGAAGAGGGTGGATGGGGGGAAGGTGTTTTTAGTTTGCTTTTAGTTTCTCACTGCTCTAGTTTGTTAGTTATAGTAATAAATTATACTAATCTCCCTATGTTGAGTCTGTTTTGCCCATGACGATAATTAGTGAGTAACTTGCTTGTCCTTATCTCAACCCTTAAGCCCTGGTCCATCATATTTTCTCCGCCTGTTTCTTTGAGGAGGGGGAGTGAGCGAGCGGTTGTGGTGGAGGTCGCCTGTTTAGCCGGGTAAAACCACCACAGGAGGATATAAACATTTTCTTGTACCTGCTGCTAAGGAAGAAACAAAGTATGATCAATCTGTACACAAAAGGTAAGTGGGCTATAATCTAAACAAGCTATTTTCTCCCACCTGCTGATAAGGAACAGAAAAAGGGAGGAGAGGAGGAAGTGAGGGAGAAAAAGAAATTAGTGAAGTTTCAATGCCAGCACGAAGTACTTGGATATCATCGTTACACGCACAACACACGAACTGGAATAAAGCACAGGCATGTGTAACTTGAGTTTGATTCTCCTGTTGACCAAACAATTACACAGAAACATTTCCTTTCATAACAGGATAAAATTGCCCCTCTGTTGAAGTCTATAGAAGACAATGATTTAATTACTATTGGAGAGGATCCAAATCTTGACTAAATTGCAAAGAAAATAAAGTCTACTCTCTATTTGTGAGCACATATGCATGAGTTTGCGTACCACACAAGAAAATGAGAACATGATTTAAAGCATTCCTTTTTCAAAGGAGACCAGCTACCCCAGCGTCAATTTGCAATCTATAGTCAGCTACAGCCAAGATGTGCTGATGATGTGGCTGATTAATTACGAAAAGTGCATGCTACCTTTGTTATAAGGAAGACCAATTGATCTTGCATTAGTAAGATACATCCATTTTACTCACTGCCAATCAGCATTTCATTAACACAGGGAGAAAAAAAAAAAAAAAAAATGGATGANAGCATTTCTATAACACAGGGAGAAAAAAAAAAAAAAAAGATGGATGAAACACCCATCGTTAGATTTGCAATCAGGAGGTACTTTTTTTATTCCTCGAAGTCAGAGTAGTTGAGCCCACAGGATTTTTCCTCTAGGGATCTGTATTTAACAAATTCCTGATATTGCAAAGACACAGAGCACTGGGAAAGCTCTTAGTCTTTCTTAATGCCTTTCTGAATGTACTCTAGTTTCAGCATGCTCTCTCAAAGTCTTTGAATGGGTTTGGTGACAGTGTTTGAAGCACATGTGCTGTGAATGCAATAGACATTATATGGCTGCTGCAATTGTGGAAAGTTTTGTTTGATGTTCCAGACCTTTCCCAGTCTTATGCTCCTAGGATTTTAGTTGACCTACAGGCTAAATGATAGAAATAAAGCATCCTTCACCAGGAAAGTATATAAGGTGCATGAGCTCATTTGATTTAGCAGAGGAGTGGCTTTAATAACGTTGACATGCAGTTAGATTGTAAAGGAAATCTTGTCTCGCATTGTATAATAGTATTTTACTGTCCTCCTCTGTCTTGCTTGTCGTTTTTATTTGGTTATTTCTTGAAATGGTGCCTGGTACTGCTGCCATGATTACAGCTACACTGACATTTCCATTAAGAACTTGCTTAGAATTTGACTGGTCTAATTTAAATTTTGCTAGATTAGGGAATATATCTTCTGCCCACACTAGTGTTTTTTGTGTGTATGTTCACACCTTAGATATTAGCACTTTATGGTAGCTCAAGCCTGTCAAATTGTCTCATCTTTCATTTTCAAATAATGACTTGTCATTCTCCTGATTTGAAAAACAAACTAAAAAAATCACTTTCATTTAGAAAGCATTAATTGTGAAAATGGTGTTATATAGTAGATATTTCCCTACAGGCTAAAACTGATCCTGTAATTGAACTTGAAAATACAATTAATATACATTTGTGTGAGCTATTTTTCAAAAGCATTAGTTTACTAATCATCAGCAAGCCAGACTGTGAAATGTTTAATTGCCATGGGGACAAATTCTGGTTCCAGTTACAGTTACATAAATTCAAAATAATTCCAGCAAAGTCCCATGTGGCCAAAAGCATAACAGAATCTATAATAGCCATACTTCAAACAAGTCTTGGGATCTATCATAACAGAAGTCTCAATATAATGACATGCCATTGTGAATAAATAGCTACAGTCACAGAGACACAGAGTGGGTGAGGTTGGAAGGGGCCTCTGGAGATCATCTAGTCAATCCCCCTGCTCAAGCAGGGTCACATAGAGTATGTTGCACAGGATCATATCCAGGTGAGTTTTGAACATCTCCAGAGAGGTAGACTCCACAACCTCTCTAGACAACCTGTTCCAGTGCTCTGTCACCCTCACAGCAAAGAAGTTTTTCCTCATATTCAGATGCAACTTTCATGTTTCAGTTTGTGCCCGTTGCCTCTTATCCTGTTGCTGGGCACCACTGAAAAGAGTCTGTCCTTATCCTTTCAATAACCTCCTTTAAGACATTTATATACAAGATCCCCCTTCTTGTATATGAGAAGAGAAGTCTTCCCTTCTCCAGGATAAACAGGCCCAGCTGTCTCAGCCTTTCCTCATGAGAGAGATGCTCCAGTCCCCTAATCATCTTTGTAGCCCTCCGCTGGACTTGCTCCAGGAGCTCCATGTCTCTCTTGTACTGGGGAGCCCAGAACCAGACACAGTACTCCAGGTGATGCCTCACCAGGGCTGAGTAGAGGGGGAGAATCACCTCCCCTGACCTGCTGGTAACACTCTTCCTATTACACCCCAGGATACCATTGGCCTTCTTGGCCACAAGGGCACATTGCTGTCTCATGGTCAGCTTGTTGTCCATCAGGACCCTCATGTCCTTTACCGCAGAGCTGCTTCCCAGTGGGTCAGCCCCCAGCCTATACTGGTGCAGGGAGTTGTTCCTCCCCAGGTCCAGGACCCCACACGTGTCCTTGTTGAACTTCAGGAGGTTCCTCTCCGCCCATCTCTCCAGCCTGACCAGGTCTCTGAATGGCAGCACAGCCCTCTGGTGTATCAGCAGTTCCAGTTTTGTATCATCAGCACATTTGCTGAGGATGCACTCTGTCCCTTCTTCCAGGTCATTGATGAATAAGTTGAAGAGGACTGGGCCCAGTACTGACCTTGGGGGACACTACTAGCTACAGGCCTCCAACTAGATCATCACTGATCACAGTCCTCTGAGCTCTGCCATTCAGCTAGTTCTCAATCCATCTCATCATCCACTCCTCTAACCCACACTTCCTGAGCACACTTAAGGGGATGTTGTGGCAGACAGCGTCAAAAGCCTCGCTGAAGTCAAGGTGGACAACATCCACTGCTGTCTCCTCATCTACACAGACAGTTATTCCATCATAGAAGGCTATCAGATCAGTTAAGCCTTGGCAGTCTTTCCACAGCATCTCATTTTTAAGCCCCTGGCAGGCAACAAACCTCTTTAGACAAGAGGTCAGGTCGGCAGCGCTGTAACATCACTTTTGGAACACAGCACCCAGAATACCAAAGAAGGCTGTTGTTCATAGCTGTTTAAAACCTAGTCACAAGTTCACAGTTAGTAACCTGATGAAAGAGGCATCAACATACCCTTTGCACACTGGGAGTAAAGTAAAACTCCTGAGGTTGAGTTCTAATAGAAGAGCTAGGAATCCATATGCAGCCCAGATTATGTGTTTGAAAGGTAGCTCTGCCACCTGCATCAGAGGCTGTGCTAGTGACATACCGACATAAATCATATCACTAGTTGGGAGAGAAATAATGGTAGGGTAAATCACTGTCCGGCATGAAGAAGGGCACTAGAAACTAATTTGCAGAGTAATATGGAAGCTGCTCAGGGTCATGCAACTCAATGTGACATCTGGCAGACTGTCTTGTACACAGATAGAAGGATTGCTGCCTATGTCTGAAGCAGAGAATCACAGCTTTCAGCCACTTGTGGCAAAAAATATATTTTGTGCCTTGGTTAGGAAATTGATAAAAAGACTTCACGTGTAATTGCGTGAAATAGGCAAGACTATGTTTTCACTTATATCTAACCATCTTTACAACAGAAGTAGCCACATAGAAGTCTGCCTTTATTTATTTACATTAATGTAATTCCCAAATTAGGCCCATTGACTCAAAAGCCCTTCTACCCCCGAAATAAAACAATCTCAAAGCTAGGGGTTGTACACAAAAAACTGGAATTTATCATCTGAATAAGAGAAACTCCATTTCCTTCTAAAGCCGTGTGATTGCTTTAAACAACACTTTCAAAATTTAGTTTATGCTCGACTATCTACTAGGTGTTCTTAGGCTAGAGGAGACGGAGACATTGAATTTCTTTCTCGTGATTCCATTTCATTATTAGTATGAAAGATCAAGTCAAGTGGACTGTATATTTCAATCTTAAAATGATTATATTTGGAATCGATTTCAGCTTGTTTGGAAGGGAGATAGAAATACTCTGCCAAGAGATTTGTTTTCAGGAGCTACAAGTTCTAGTCCTGAGCCAATAGTAATGGAACCATTGGTTCTGAAATGAAAGTGACCAGTGGGGAACAACTAAAAAATCATCTTCTTGACTAACAGTGTTTGCCTAAAATGACTTCTATACTTCTTGCCTCCAGAGGGTTTTGCAATGGCTCCTCAGAACCCAGCAAGATTTCCAGACACTCGGTGACATTACTACATGGCTATCTACTTCTGCATTCCCAAAACATCCCCCACATTGAGTTTAATCCTCATCATAATACTTCAACACTTCTACTATTAGTCCCTGGAATATAATGTTATCACGAATAGTATTCTATTTCTACTCTACTTTTGATATTAAATACTACTTCTTACTCGCAATGTGAACATTGCTATCCTCATTAGAACAATATATGCATGTCATCTAAGAACATGATTCTTAAATAAACACAACAATATGCTCTTAGTTTTATTATTGGCATTACTACAGACCCATCACTCAGAATGCTTCAGTTTAAGAGACTTGTACACTAATCACTGATGATACACTCTTCCCACTACAATATTGTGTATTACATGATAACATGACTTTTTTTTTTAATACTATGCCACATCTTGCAATAAAAGGAACAAAGTCATTTATAAATAATATTTAACAGAATTTTTTTGCAACAGCAACAGTTTAGAAAATACATATGTAAATACGTAAACTAAATATGTGATTCTTTAGCTTAATAATGTAAATGGTGGGAAGTGAGTGATCAGTCTACTTTAACTTGGCTATTTTTGTTGATAATGATAACGTTTTTCCAGATACTTTTTTTTTTAATAGTGTCAAGTGTCTTCAATGGAGAAATGTTCTGTGTTTAATAAATCATTGATTTGGTTTCAGAAATTAACAAGGTTTTCCACCAGAATGGTATCATGAATCAGCAAAGTATTCCAGGTATATAAGAGAGAGATTTAAATGTCTCCTTCCTTAGAAGAAACAGAACTAAAACTGCATGATGAGGACTATCCTAGGAGATCCTGGACTTAATATGCAAAAACCTTGTGATTTCACTAAAATCAACAAAATGGTATTTGGAAGTATGCTTTGTCAAGGGGCTTTTGGAAAACGTATTTAATGTAAATCGCTAATGTTTTAACCTGAGGGCACAAATATGGTTTAAACCAGATACAGATTGCTGTAGTTAGAAGTATTTACATATATCTATTCATCTGGTCCTTCTTTGCAAAATATCCTCTCTCACATTAATACATTCTAAGCTGAATTCTCCTTCGAGTTCTGATTAGTGTTTTGGCATTAAACCAAAATTTGGCCTCTAGTGCCTGATGCTTACATTACTTTTTGTCTTTAGAAATATTAACCAATATAACTATAGAAAGGAGACATCATGAGGAAACTCCTTAGGGAGGAATCACTCTGTTGTATCACTTTCCATTCTTTACCGGGAATCATCACAACAGTGAAGTTATGTTAGCTAGCTTAGTATACCACTAGACATGCTTCAGATCAAAGAAAGATCTTCCTTAATTATAAGGATTGTGCTTTGGATGGGAGCAATACACAGAGAAGGACCATCCTAGGCAGCATCCTCAGACTTTGGACAGCACTGGAACATCCATTTCATTTTTAAAATAAAGGAGTTTCTAAAGGGAGGAAAAGCAATGTCCTGATGTTTGAAATCTATTTGAAAAGAAAATGCAAAGTTGGATTAAAGCATGTCAGCCCTCCATCGGCTTTGTCATTTCACTCACTGTGCAGCATAACTCCTAGCTTTTTTTTTGTTTTGCCTGGTGCATATAAGATGACCTTGAATAGGTCATGTGGCTTCTCTTTGCCTCCAAATCTTGCATCTAATATTCTTCGAGAAGAGGGTCTCCTCATCTATTCAAGCCTTACAGCTAAAGATAAAAGATATTTTTTCTTTGCTTCTTTCTTTCTAGCCAGTTATACTTCAGTGCATTCAGTTGTACAAATTCTGCTCCACTAGATATTTAACCAGATTCGCAATATGCTAGCCGTTCACAAAGTAGGGATAATTAACAAAAAAAAACTAGACAGTATTGCTACTTGTAAATTTTGAATTTTGCCTTCTTTTTCTCTTCCTCCCACTCCCTTCTGTTTATCTTTCTGTGAACACTTCATGCGTTGATTTTGATACATGAATTCTTCCCCTCCATTTCTCCTTTCTTTCCTCCACTTCCAGTTTTAGTTCTTTCTGTTCTTTTCCCTTGACAAAGACCTCATTCAATTGACTGTCAGGCTGCCATTGGCAAAACTCTTACTTATTTCAGGGCACACAGGACGAGGCTCTTTTGTCCACCTCATCTTTACTGCTTCTTTGCTTGGCTACCTGGTAGTCACATACTCTGTGTTTCCTGTTCTGCTTCTCTCAGGTCTCCCAGATTTCCACTTTTTCTGCACACACACCTTTCCTCAGCCAGGTTTACAGGTTGGCTTTGCCAACCAGCATCTGCACAACACAAGACGTAAAGTCCCTGGTTAAGAGTTCAAGGTTATCTTCTCAAGCTCCTTCCAAGACTGTGTCATTTTTTACTGCCTTATAGCTAACATCATATGCCAAGAGCTGTCAGAACTGTATCACTCCACTGCAGTTAAGTCTTGGATAATAAATGATCTTTAACAAGGATAAAAGCACAGCTATACAGATTATATATATATAAACACACACAAAGGCATGCCCATTTTCAGACTGAAAATGTAGACACTATTTATAGAAGTTTAATCACATGCTCATGCCTGTATATGCGCACATCCTCCCCATATCGTGGATAAAGAGAACCCGAGCACTGAGCATCAAAACAAGCAGCTCTAAATTTTATTCCCTCTTTCATTTTTTTTTCATCTTCAATGTCTTACACTACATGCTGTTCCCCAAGATGAAAGTCTCTGGTTTGCTTTTATATTGAGTAGAGGAGGAAAAAAGCATTTCCTTTCCTACTTTCATCAGAAGTAGGTCTTAGTCTGATTATTTACATAGGGTCCACTCTAGCAGAGTTAGAAGCAACTTCATCAACAAGCTAAAGTTTTGGTTCTGTTAACATGGGCATCATTTTATTCTGCCTTACTGAGAATTTGCTGACTACTGCTAACCTGAAAGGGCTTATGTTTCCACAGAGGTACGAGACAGTACAATGACTATACCACACAGGGCCAGCTTTCTGAGGCCTAGCCAAAAAAAATAATTCTTCTTTCTCTGCCTTGCCCCATTTTGAATTCTACAGAGCTATCAGAATCAGGATATCTTAACTGCCCCATCAATATTTGGCAGAAGCTGTCTGTCTGATCCCTTTGATTTTTCATGCTTCAAAGACTGCCTGTGCTGCTGAACTGCCCTATGTATGGGAGATAACAAGCAAAGTTTTTTTCTGCTGGTCATTATGTATTAGAGTCAAACTTCTACACAGATAACTTGATCAATTATAACCATCTCAAATAAAGGGCTGGGGTTTCAGGAAACTATCATCTTCTCACTTGAGACAATTTGCTGAAGAGGAAGACCACCACGCTACTGTAGCTGTTATTGCAGAAGTGCCATGTGGCAGCGCTGGATACTGAATAGGGAAGAATGGCAGAAGGAGAAAGCAGGAACTACATAAATGCTGAAGACCTCTATTAAATGATTATACTCTTGCTTCAATGTATCTTTCTGAAGGAAATGGTGTATCTGCACAGGAGGGAGGAGGAAGAGGGCTGCTGACAAGTCTTGGATTTTCTATGAAAACAGCATCTTTAAACCCAACGGATTCCTGAAGCAGCAAGGAATCTAGGAAAAAAATACTTTGCTGGGTTTTGCTTATTTGTAGTACTATTGAGGTGGTCTGGAATGGGTAATCAGAAGGCTTCTTTCATCCATTCCTTTAAGGTTAAACAATATAGCGGTATTTTCTCTAGTGTGGAGCATTAGGAGAACATGCATGAGAATGTGGGGAGCCTGAGGCATTTGCTCTGTGCAAAGAAACCATCTGAAAGTGGCAATAAATATAGTCACTGCCAAAGAACTGCACCCAAGGATCACAATCAACGTCCGCTGGCTTGAAAGCCTGCTCAATCACACAGGAATCTTGAAGCACAAAACTTCAGAGATTCAATGCTAACAGCAGCACATTTTCTGTAGAGATTGTTCAAGCCGAAAACCTTTCTAAGTTTGGGATAATGCTGTTCCTGTGTCCAGACTGAAAATAGTTGTTGCATGTGGGTCTGCATCCTCACGAGGTGCATAGGGAGAATGTTCTTCCCACAGCTTTTAATTGTTAATCTCTTGGATAATCTATAAAGCCCTTTGCCTGAAGTGGATTTGGAGTAGATATTAAGAGATAGACACACTTACACACAGAAAGATCTGAGCTGTGATAGACAGAAAGATAATAAGATCTGGGCTGAGGGCAGTGGAAGGGGAACAGCAGATTTAAGAATGTTATTTCTAATAGCCAACATTATTGAGATTGAGTATATGCATTTCAGACTGTTCATACACGTTTGATTACTTGAACTCTGATACAATTATCTTATTACTTATCCATACTTAGAATGGAGTTGAAATAAGTCTGAGGAAATAATAAAATCAGTCAAGCAAATCTTTCTTTAAGGTTTATGAGCACAGAAGCAGAATGTACTTGCTTGCCTTCTACCATAATGCATAATGATGATGAGAAAACCATTATATTTTACTCACCTCACTAAGAAAAAAAAAAGCCCAAAGGATGTATGTGAAAATGATTTTGCAAAAGTGAA
Source organism: Chauna torquata (assembly GCA_013399475.1). Lineage (NCBI taxonomy): Eukaryota > Metazoa > Chordata > Aves > Anseriformes > Anhimidae > Chauna > Chauna torquata. The sequence goes on from VXAL01018552.1 coordinate 17,584, forward strand.
ATTAATGAATAAAAGAGTATAACATGAATAGATGCTGTACTTAATAATGCATGATGTCTTTACTAAAAAGAAGAACAAGAGCTTGGTTTTATTGTGTCTACAACATATGAAGCAACGATAAATAATTTCTCAGCCTGGGAAAGGAAGTTCCACTCTCCTCCCTGAAGGCTGATTCTGCCCTCTCTCACAGTGATGTGCATTTGGAAACAGTTTGGCTGAAGTCGATCTACTTCATAACCTCTGTGAAAATGACAGGGACTGAAACCTGAGGTTTTGCTGGTACTAAATGCAGTTGCAGCAGGTAGAATTAGTAATTCCACAGAGTATGTTTCCCTAGGAAAGGAAAATATTTGCATTATTATTGTCTGTGGATGGGTACCTGTGCGTTCACCATCCTTCTTCCTGGGTAAAGTGGGTAGTTTACTTATTGTAAGGTGTACATAACTGAGTACCAAGCCTCCCAGGTCACCTGATGCCTGCTGGGAGAGTCTCTCCTTCTGCATTGTTCTTGCAAGGAGAAAATTACAGCTATATAAAGGAGCCATGAATTCAAAATATTTATTTACATTTAGCTCACACAGAAACACTTCACCTGAATTGACAGTGATCCCTAGTTTTGCTCCTTCCTGTGTCTTCGCACCAGAAATGCGTAACGCCAATCCCTGTATCAAGTGGCTGTCTGTGGGAGCTCTACCAGACATCTGCTGACCCAGTGTTGTGGTTTAACCCGGCAGGCAGCTCAGTACCACACAGCCGTTCGCTCACTCTTCCCCCCAACCTGGTGGGATGGGGGAGAGAATCATAAAAAAATAAAAAGTAAAAGCTTGTGGGTTGAGATAGAAACAGTTTAACAGGACACAAAAGAAAGGCAAAATAATAATGATAATGATAATAATAGTAATAATAAAAGAATATACAAAGCAAGTGATGCACAATGCAGTTTCTCACCACCCTCTGACGGATACCCAGCCCGTCCCTGAGCAGCAGCACCCGCCCCCAGCCAACCCTCCCGGTTTTATTGTCCCATGTGATGTCATATGGTATGGGATATCCCTTTGGCCAGTTTGGGTCAGCTGTCCTGGCTGTGTCCCCTCCCATCTTCTTGTGCACCCCCAGTCTGCTTGCTGGCAGGGTGATATGAGAAGCTGAAAAGTCCTTGGCTCTGTGTAAGCTCTGCTTTACAATAACTAAAACATCAGTGTGTTATCAGCATTATTTTCCTCCTAAATCCAAAACAGGGCACATACCAGCCACTATGAAGAAAATTAACTCTATCCCAGCTGAAACCAGGACACCCAAACAGGACTCAAGGCTGCAGACGGGAGGTTTCTCCCCTTCAGCGTCTTCACGCTTCAGTCCAATAACAACGGAAAAACAGGTATTTTACTAGTTTCTCCTGGAAAGTGAAGCTATCTGACTTCCTTAAAGTCACAATGTAAATAAATTCAAATTTATTTTATATTAAGTTTTATACAACTTTGTTGTCATCAAAGGATCAATATGAGGATAGCCTCTAAAAGATAAACCCTCGGAGGCATTGCCCCAGCCTCACTTCTGAACTTGCTGAAAGCCATAGTAATTTTATCCAGCATTTTTCCACTGAGAAAATGCCAGTGGGAAATGCCAACACATTAAAATAAAATACTTAGGTAGGTTGCTGTCTGTTGAATAGGACAAAAGTGACTGAAATCCTGAGATAAATTTTTGTGAAAAACAACAACAGCAAAACAACCCGAAAACTGTAACCAAAACCAGAGATACACTCTAGCATATCCTTATTGTGAAGCCTATAACAAAACAGGTAAAAGGTTTGAAATTAATACATTTTATTGGTCTGAAAACAGACCTGAAGCGTAGAAGTCTGTCTGTTATATCATTGTTTTACTTTTTATGCACTTAGATTAAAAAATAATTATGGAAATTTTCAGCTAGTTTCCACAAATAAGTGTGACAGATACAGTGGTTTTGCAGGATCAAACCAGCTCTTTGGCAAAACATTCAAGGTCCACAAAGCATGGCATAAATTTATTTGAATAAAATTTAACACCATAAATCCTCTGTTAATTACTTACTATTTTTCTGATTGTGTTTTCTGGAATTCTGAAATTCCAGTCACAGTCACTGAAGAGTTTGTTTCAATAAAATGCCACAAATACCCAATAGTTTACAATCAATAATTTACAAAGTACCCATAGGCTGCAATTTGTTCACTTGAACTAGTCTATGAATTACTTATGAATAATGAATACATTTGGGAAAAAAAAAAAAACAACATCTAATGTATTTATCTTCTAGCATTGAAATATTCAAGCATTCTCAAACAGATCACAATTAAGACAAGATTAAGATGCTAGATTAAGATGTAGCAATTCAATTAGCTCTGCCTGCAAATGATTATTATAGGTTATTAAATAAAAGACAAAAAGCAATGCAAATATTCTTCAAATTATTAAGTATTTTGGTCAAACTCTTGAAAATGAATGCATGAATAGAATTGCCTGGGAGGCTGAATGCAACTTGTTCACTTAAAAGATTTGATTGAGTAATATCGACCTTCGTCTGTGGGACTTCAATATCCCATTGCACAAAGACAATGTACTGCACAGCTTCACACAGACGGGAAAAACACATGGTAGTAAGTCAGTTTGGATATGGAAAAACAGAACCAGCTAGTGATTAACCATGACTAACCATACCTTTTGTTACTGGGAATTTAAGGATGTCGAGTTTTATGTCAAGTATGTGAATGTGGATCTAGAGGTGGTGGTATCACGGCAGACCATTCGAGAAAGACAGGGTTTGGTTTTATTTATTTATTTATTACTATTATTGTAGGGACAGAGAATGAAAATGGGAGCTTCCAGCTATCTCTAGAGCCAAGCAATTACATCTGCCACATGCCTCAGCCTGGATCCAGATACAAAAGTCACAGCAATAATAAAATTATTTGTTTAGTGAAAGCTCTTTTTCAATGAATCAAATGCTTAGAGATAGTGCCAGGATGACAGTAACCGAAATGACTTATTTTCCTCCCAAAGCAGATGTATAACAACCCATAGTGCAAGTTTACTCCCATCACCCTTCCAGGGCATTTCAAGGGGTGATTGGAAAGCTGTTACTAGCAACCAAAGCAGTAATACCCCAATTTCTCCTGCTTGACATCCCTTCTGGAGACAGTGTTCAGCTGTACAAACAAGCTCAGCTTAAATTTAGTTGCAGAGACTGAAACATTTGGCTCTGGTTGTCATCATTTTCAGTTCACATGTGTACATTGCGGACACACACAGCTCTGCCTAGGACACTGGTGCTTGAAGTAGAAGAAAAGGACGTATCTCCATTACCACACCACGCAGCAGCTAGCTCTGAAGAACTGCAAGTGCCCTTTCTTTCCAGACATAAAAAAACTACCCTTTGAGACTATGAAAAAGCTTCAGATAACCATCCAAACCCTGAAAGCTTGTTCCAGCCCATTTTAAGTCTATGCTGGTATGGCAGTATGCCAGTCTTCGTGTTGACTCACACCACTTTACACCTCAATTTGCCACAGCAAAACATAAACAACAGGAGCTAAGTTGCAAGCTCTCATTTGAAAGGGCAGGTACAGAGATTTAAGAATTAAATACAAATTCATTTTGCATAATCTTTGGTGACAGGAGTTCAGCTACCTGCAGAGACTGAAGAGGATCTTTCTCTTGTTGGATTAGTTCACAATGTCAGATGCCACTTTATTTCTGTCCCTGAACAGAAGGGAAGGAGCCACCCTGACACCCCCAATACCAATTAAGTGAGGCTACGTGGTCCTGTTACTTCAGAGAAGGAAAACTTGGGAGAGATTCTCTCCACAAAAAATAGTTGCATGAATAGCTTTTCTTTTGCTTTCTGCTCAGTCTGATATATCATTTAAAAAATGACAGGTTCAGATAGTATATTACACAACACATCAGATCTCTGCCTAGGTGAATATGATTTTAACACAAATATGCAAGTTTTATGTCTGTATTAGAAGCATCATTGAATATCATTCCTCTAGATGGCAGGTATGCTGTTATTAAAGTATAATATCTTGGAAGAGTTTTCAGAAGGTACTTAATTTAACTCCTCTTCACAATCCTCACATCACATTTGCTGAACTAAGAAAAAAAAGTTATGAATGTTATTTTGGAATGCTTAACCTATAATTATGTTCCTGCTTCAATGGCATCGCTTCTATGGAGAGCTCGCTGGCTGTTAAGCAAACCTCTTTCTTATTTAAATTTCACTCATCACCATCCTTATGACTAACTCTAATTCATAGGATTTCTTCCCAGTCAACCCATGTTTCCCTCCTTTGCTTGAAGAAAACAGGTGACTAGAAACAAACATGTAATTATTGGACTCCTCTTTTGAGGGGTGGAATGGGTAGTGTTTCTTTGGCTTCACTTTTTAATTTACAATGGCATTTTTGTTTGCAATGTGAAGAATCATCTGTTAGCAAAGACTTGCTGGATTCTGCAAGAGCTGGGACACCCTCTAATTACTGAAGAACAGAAATAAGAACTCACGGGCAGGTTTGGCAGCTCTCTTCTCACTGTTTCATACTTCATTCCTCTGAGACCAACAAAAACAGGGATAAGGCACTATCCTTGTGGGTATACACAGTCTAGTAGTAAGACCAGGAGAGATGTAGCAGCATCTCTCCATCAGCTTTTTAATGGTTTGGATCCCAGCATATCTCCCAAACTTATGTTTCAATGTGCATTCTTACTACAGCGTGCTTCCCAATTTAAATCCCACCTGTCCTACCAATTTATAAGTAGAGTTGTAACAAGTACAGAACACAGCCATGCTGGGTCACACAGCAGGTCCATCCAGACCAGCACCCAGTTTTCAGCACTGACCACTCTTTAAGATGATGTTTAAGCAACAGAGAGTTAGTAGAGTGGTCCTTTCCCTATCCCTTCCTGCTTGTAGCAATTAGCAGCTTAAAAAGCTCCTTGGAGATAGCGTCTCATCTGCTAAGCTGTGTACTGCCACTGGATCTATTCCTTTTATAATCTGATTTTACTTATTGTATCCAACAGTGCAAGAAAAAAANAATCCATACCTGTGTTGACTAAAAGGACATTTGAAGGACTTCTTTAAAGCATGCTCCACCCTCTCAGCCTTTAATTCACAAGGCTTGAACTCTTCACTGAATAGAATTCTGTATTTGTGAGTTACAAACACTGAATTATTTCAGCTTCACGAAATACACAAAAATGTGTACCCTAAATACTTGCACGACAAGCCAGTGCTAAGCAAGTTTTGTCCTCACCTGCTGTTGACTCACGCCCATGCTGTGCTTCTCTGGTAGTTGCAAATTATGCTGTAGAAAGAGCATGATGAGAAACAGAATCAAGACAGCTCAGAAAATGCTTAAGTTTTGTCTTTCTGGAAAGTAAACACACACTCCTTTCTTAAAAACTTCTGGGACTTTTTCTCTGAGTATACCTTTAATACATTACATTAATGCTGTACAGCGCTAGTGAATTAGTAAGTCTGTACAGTGGGAGAAGAGAAACAAATATGAGCAGGAAAAAGAAAAGCCTACTTTAGGGGAGTGTCAGTAAAAGGTCTGAGACTCTCCCACAGTACAACACAAAAGCATATATAATAGTAAGGCAGACCATGCTCTCAGCTGTTTAACAATTATAGACACAGTGAGAGTGAAAAAAATGCATGATCATTACCTGGAAAAAGAGTACATAATGATTGCTCATTGCAATCATGTGCTATATGATTTGTTGTTTTTAAAACACACCATCTTCTAGCGCTTCACTGCTGGCTTTGGCATCACTAACCTGACCTAGAAAATATGCTAGTGATTTCTTGGAAAAAATAGTGAAAGCATCTCCAAATTGCGTTATTTCCCCCAGCCAGAACCATAATAAATAATACTGACTGAGCCAGTGCTCCGATAGTTTTGCTCATTTTTGCTGGTAAATACAGATAATTTCTCTATTATACCTATTACCCAGTAAACAACTATTGGAATTAGACCAAAATAATTCTTCCTTTCCTTAATTTCAAACCCATTTTACCATCTGCTTTAACTCATAGTGGAGTATGGTGAGGGTAAGTCTTTGCAGAAATTGCAGGAATGAAAGCTTGACAGTGGAAACAGGCAGAGACATCCACTGAGAGGGGAGAACAAGGGTAGACCAGGCAGAAGAAGGTGCCAGACTGGGCACCTGAAGACCAGGCAGGCAGAGAAAAGGAAAAAAGAGGGATTATGAAAGAAGGAAGGAAGGAAGGAAGGAAGGAAGGATGGAAGGAAGGAAGGAAGGAAGGAAGGAAGGAAGGAAAAAGAAAGAACCCATACCACCCATACCTTAAGACATATTATTCTGAATTCTTGTTCTTCATCTTTGTGATTATAATGATCATTTGAAAGCTGATCTGAGGCCAGCAGGCACCAAACAGAGCTAGTGCTCCGTCATGCTAAGCTTCTTCTATATTCCAACAATCTACAATGGCAAAATACTTTGAAAAGTACTTGTGATATCAATTATCTCCACTTGAAGGCTTCTATTCACCACAGTGGAGTCAAAAAGCCCTATTGTAGATGGGATTCAATCTTCTGATGTAGTCACTTACCGGTGAATATTTTTAAGCACTTCGAAGATGAAAAGCACCATGTAAGTGGTAGGGCTACTGCTGTTATTCCGTAAAGTATGTTCTAGTGGTAGTTCAGCTTTGGCAGTGCTTTTCTTCTATTCCTAATTTAAAGGCTGTCTCCTATATACGAAATATATCCTTGCTGATATGAATGTATTGCTCTTGGAGGGCAATCCCTATGACAGGGAAGTGTAGTCAATGATTTCAGCCTGCCGTTGTACACTGTGAAGCTAATTGGTGAAGATGTGAACACTTGAGCCCTCCGAAGTTCATTCCTGCCAGTTTAGAACTACTCAGCACCCCTTGACATCAAAAGGAATTACGTCCTGTTCAGTCTCATGTCAGCTTAGAATATTTAGGAGACCTGTAAATGCATTTGCTGGCTCTGGATTATGCATTTAATTCTCAAATAAAGTAAAACTCCTCTTCAAAGTACTGTGAAAGGCAGGAAGAGAAGCACTACAAGGAATGATGGGAGTGTGCTGCAGTTCCATTAAAAACCTAAAAACACAGGCATCATATCTTTGAAGAAACTTTTGAAAGCAAAGGACAGCTCATCGAGATCTCTACAAGCCAAGACCATTCAGGTGCACTTTTGGCTTTGCTGTCTCATGATATCCTGCAAAGCCTGCTAAGCACCATCAGAGCATTGCAGAGCATCTGCATGGCTTTAAAGTGTCCTGACCTTCTGCTTCCTATGAGGTATAAAATTTCACCCTGTATTTTCCACACTCTTTGAAAGTCTAAAAATGGCAAAAACCATCTAGGAATATTTTCTTCCTCCATCAAAAGGGGAAAATGTAGATCAACTGAAAAGAACTGATATCAGAACTACTAAACAAGGCTGACAAAGAGGGAGTCAGCACTCGAGCTCATATATGGAAGTGCACTGGGTAATCAGACTACACTGCAGGGTTGGGGGACTCCCTCTTTTAGCAGAGGCTAGTGCTGAGCGTGAACCATGTCAACTGAAGAAGATAAGATGGGAGAGCTGCCCATCAGCACCACAGCTGCTCTCAAGCTTGATAAGAAGGAAATCCCACCTATTTTGCGATGAAAGCAGCAAATTTTTATATGTTAAACAGGAAACAAACTGAACGCTTGAAAGACTGATTTCCAACTGCCCTTGAAGCCTCTGTCCATGAAATTCAAGTAACTGAGATGAGGAAAACAGAGAGTGGTATGGAGTCGTTTCTCTGCTCTCCAACCCATTGCTGATCTACACTGACCTCTGCTCTCTGGTCACTGAAGGAGAAGCAGCAGCTCTCTGATAACGACCTCATGCAGTGGTAAAGACCCTGACAGCAAAGAGCCTTCCTGTACTGGGTACATACGTGTAGACTGGCCCCATCCCGCTGAGCTTTTAAGTTAAATTCACAATAAATGAAAGTCAGAATGAAGAAGCACAAGGATAGGAGGCTGCAGCAGCAGCAGTGTAACAAAAAGCAATGTCAGCTTCCTTCTCGTGCTGTAAATATACAACACAATGCGTCATATAATAAATATGCATCTAATAAAGTATAAAAGTTACATTTCAGTTCATGTTCTTCTTCTGTTTTCTCAGCTCCTTTGCCGTCATGGATCTGTGAGATGATGAAGTTTCACAAGAGCCAGGTGGTCTCACAGTCCTGCACTCTGAATGAGGTATCACAACGCTGGGTGCAGTTACTGGGGGCAGAGACAGAAGGTTATGGGTTGCTGTTTGACCTTATGTAGTTTTAATCTTATTTTGAGGCAGAATACCAGATGCTATTACTGGTACAGACCCTGTTACTGTTACAGATTGCACAACTTTAGTGTTTTAACCACGATATTTGAGCTATTCCATCATAGCCTGTATTGGGTTTACATGGTAAAGGTTTGGTAGCAGAGGGGCTACAGGGGTGGCTTCTGTGAGAAGATTCCAGAAGATGCCCCATGTCAGATAAAAGCCAGCTCTTATCTGCAAA